>PVIU01022327.1:0-29624 GCA_004026605.1 Ondatra zibethicus
CACCCTCTACTTCGCCATTGGCTCCTGCAGGGAACTGTGTTGTGCTGAAGCCATCAGAGATAAGCAAGAACACAGAGAAGGTGCTGGCCGAGCTACTGCCCCAGTACCTGGACCCGGTGGGTATGGCTCTGCCTGCCAGCACCTGGCACTCCCATATCCCTGTCCTGGCCAGTGGGGAGGTCCCTGCAGTCCCCGGGTCTGCCTCCTGAGCTGTCATCCTGTTTTGCAGAGTTGTTTTGCTGTGGTGCTGGGTGGTCCCGAGGAGACTGGGCAGCTGCTGAAACACAAATTTGACTATATCTTCTTCACGGGTGAGGATGGCCCTGGCCAGGATCCTGGGGATGGGGACAGCAGAGAACACAGTGTAGAGAACAAATCAAGAGGTGGAGGTGTCCCTGAGGGTGGCTGTCCAGGACCTCTGAGAATCTTGGAGATTGGATCCTGGGTGGTCAGGATAGACGGAACAGCCCAGAACTTGGGCTGAGAAAGGTGTCTGTGGAGAGGGGAGGCCAAAGTTCATGCCTAGACCAGTTGTCCAGGTGAAGATGGTGTCTCTTGACCTGGTCCTCAGGGAGCCCTCAGGTAGGCAAGATTGTGATGACCGCTGCTGCCAAACACCTGACGCCCATCACCCTGGAGCTGGGGGGTAAGAACCCTTGCTATGTGGACGATGACTGTGACCCCCAGACTGTGGCCAACCGTGTGGCCTGGTTCCGCTACTTCAATGCTGGCCAGACCTGTGTGGCCCCGGATTACATCCTGTGTAGCCAGGAGATGCAGGAGCGGCTGGTACCTGCCCTGCAGAACGCCATCACACGTTTCTATGGAGACACCCCACAGACCTCCCCCAGCCTGGGCAGAATCATCAACCAGAAACATTTCAAGCGGCTTCAGGGATTGCTGGGCTGTGGCCGCGTGGCCATTGGTGGCCAGAGTGATGAGGGAGAACGCTACATTGGTGAGTGTCCTGTTCCCATCAGTGGCACACAGCCCCCCTAGACTGAGACTCTTCCATACTGAAGAGTGCCGTGTTGGACCCTGAATGTGAGCTTCATCTTGGATCCTCAAGTTCACCTCTTCTGGTGCTTTAACTGTGACGGAGCCCATGACTCCTAAATTCCAACCGTAGGCCCCACATCTTCTGACTTACTGAGCTGGGACAAACTTATATTTCCTTCTCATTGCCCCATGAGGCCAGGTCCCTAGACACTCAGACCCTAGAGTCCTGAGAGGTCAGATCCTTAGTCCCTCCATTCTGGGGCCTTGTTTCTACCAAGCCCTGAGGAAAAGCGAGGCTGTTCCTCCCTTTGTCCGCAGCACCCACAGTGTTAGTGGACGTGCAGGAGTCAGAGCCCGTGATGCAGGAGGAGATCTTCGGGCCCATCCTGCCCTTGGTGACTGTGAGGAGCCTGAATGAGGCCATCAACTTCATTAACCAGCGGGAGAAGCCGCTGGCCTTGTATGCCTTCTCCAATAACAGCCAGGTGGGCCTGCCAGGGCTGGAGCCAAAGAAAAGGTGACAAAGGGACAATTGACCACACCTCCTGCTGAGGGCTTTAGACAGGTGCTGCAAGTTTGAGCAACACTCTGGGTCCCTAGAATTCTGTACAAAGATGCCTGAGGACAGGACAGAAGCAGGGCCATGGGTGCCAGGGGCATGACTGGCCAGCTGTCTGTCCTGACGGAGGCAGCCTCCACTTGTAGTAAGAGTTGTGCCAGGGAGGGAGGCCCCTTCTCACTTCTGAGCTGTGCAAAATTCCTCATAAACCAAGTTCCTATGAGATTGAAAGACGATACCGACCAAGACCGCATGGGCAGAGCCTGGCTGGTTACGGTGGGGGTCCACCACACCCTCGCCAAGTCCTAACCTCCTCATGGTCACAGTGATGGGCATGGACCTGTGCCTTACCTATCCCTATGAAGTGCACCCCCAGTGGGTGCTTGGAATAAGGGACCGGCAGCAGAGGCAATGCAGAGCTGAGAGCTCTTTGTTCCCCCAGTGGTACTTTCAGGGCTCACCCCCTGCCTGTGTGCTTCTGCCTCCCTCAGGTGGTGAACCAGATGTTGGAACGTACCAGTAGTGGTGGCTTTGGGGGCAATGATGGTTTCCTCTACCTGACTCTACCTACTATGCCCCTGGGGGGAGTTGGTGAGTTCCTGGCCCCCTCCACAATCCAGCCCTAACCCCAGAAAGTCTTTGCTATTCCACCTGAATGTGGGCCCTGGGTCTCTTAAAACCTTGGTTTTCCTATCTGAAAAATGGTTATTTGATTGTGCTGCCTTTCTGTGTTCCCTTGCAAGCTTTGGGCTTATGACCCAGGCAGGTGGTGGCCACCTAGGCTGGCAAGCAGGGTTACACAGGGGCTGTCCTCACACTCTTGTTCTCTGTGTCCTTGCAGGCAACAGTGGGATGGGCAGGTACCACGGCAAGTTCTCCTTTGACACCTTCTCCCACCAGCGGGCCTGTCTGCTGCGCAGCCCTGGGATGGAAAAGCTTAACGACCTTCGTTACCCACCTTATGGTCCCTGGAACCAGCAGTTTATAAGCTGGGCCATGGGCTCCCAGAGCTGCACCCTCCTATGAACACCACTGCTGCCTCCTGCTGCCCAGACCCTGCCCTACCTGAGCTTTCAGCTGCACTCACATCCCCAGTGGTTTCCGAAAGGCAGGTGTCTGGCCCAGCCTGTGCACACCCCACTTCTGGAACTTTTTCTGAACAAACATGTAGCAAGGCAAGACCTGTGGGTGGCTGATCCAGTCCCTTCCCAGAGCACGGCCCCCTCAGCAGCCTCCTGACCCTCTCCTTAGGCTGGCCTGCTGACAGAAAAACCTCCTCCCCAAGGTTGAGCAGATCTGGTGACTGAGGAGGACTTCCTTTGTCAGATCCTAGACAGGGTCCCAAAAGACAGAGCAGTGGCTCCCAGCTCCATCCATACCCGAGGGTGGCTTTGTCCCTCCTGAAGTGACATGATCTTGAACACAGATCAGATTTATTGGTGGAATCTGCCTGAAGGGTGTTCATTAGTTACTTTTCTGTTGCTTTGATCCAATGATCTGACATAGGCAAGTTCAAGGGGAAAAGATTCTCTCGTAGCTCATAGCTTCAGAAGGTTCTATCCCCCATGACTCAGTAGACATGACAGAATACAGTTTAGTTCATAGTAGGGCAAGCCAGGAAACATGAATAAGAAGGAAAGCATGGTTGATTAGTCAAGTCTGCTCTGGGCCCAGGCAGGGGTGTGTGCATGTGTTGGCTACATCTCCACTCCTAGAAAGAGGTAATGAGAGGTAGAATATGAAATTGGGGACTTGGGGATAAAGAGATGGCTCAGTAGTTAAGAGCACTGATTGTTCTTCCAGAAGACTGAGTTCAGACCTTAGAACCCACATAGCAGGTCATAGCCATCTGTAACTCCACTTTAAGAAGATCCAACTTCCTCTTATGGCCTCAGCAGGTACCAAGCACACATATGATGCCCAGATGTACTCATAGGCAAATACTCATACATGGAAAATAAAATTTAAAAATGGAGGGTTGAAACCAAGTTTGTTGGTGCACGACTTTAATCCCAGCACTTGGGAGGCAGAGGCAGGCGGATCTTTGTGATCTTTGTAACGCTATCTTGGGCTCCAGGACAGTCGGGTGTCTCCAGGACAGTCGGGTGTGTCGAGACCCTATCTCAAAAAACAAACAAAAAACTGGAGACTTCATCTGAACATGGGGAAACTGAGGCCTTAAGTCAAGACAGGGTTGATCTGAGTTCACAGAGGAAAGCAGGGGTAGAGTCGAGAGACAGAGGGCTTGGTTGAGGATCGTGGAGCTGGAGTTTGAGTAGACAGGATGCCTGACCTTGGAATTGGTTCCTTGTTCTTCCCCAGTTCCCCCTACACCCAGGCGCAGAGCCACTTCTAATTCCCAGCCTCGGCTTGCTGGCTCCTTAGAGTCACAGGAAATCTGAGCTAATGGCCTGAGGCTGAGAAATTAAAAGAAGTGTGGTCTTAGAAAGTCTGGGTGATGGCATCTCCAGAATGGTACATGTGGGACACAGCAGAGGCACTTAATAGGCTTATGGGTGGATGAAGGAGAGAATGGATGAATGAATGAGAAGAGGAACAGATGGGTGTGTGGATGATGGCTGGCTGAGGAGGTGCTTGGATGGAGGGATGGCAAGACTGATGGGTTCTTGAGTAGGTGGGCAGGTGAGTGGCAGGCTTGGGAGCTGCTCTGGGGCTCCAGGGGGTCATGGTGAAATCTAGTCATAGGTACTGGGTACACAGTGGTCATTAGCTTCAACTGAAAGGGTCCATAAGAAAACCAACAGTACAGGTAACTCATCCTTCCTGGTCCAAACCCAGGACATCAGGTTAGCAAGAAGCCAGCAGCACAGAGCTGGAGAGACGGGTCCCAGGGAAAGTGGTGGGGTGGCAGAGAGAGCAGCAGGATCCCAAGCCTGGAGCATAAATGGCTTGAGAGGTCAGGTCTGAGAGGAAGGACTAAGGTAAGGGCATACATATCTGTGTGTGGTCATAGCGAGGACCTCCTGCCCTTGTGCGGGCTGTGCCGGTTAGTGTTTTGACCACTTGACACAAGCTAGAGTCATTTGGAAAGAGGGAACCTCAATTAAGAAAATGGTCCCGTCAACTGTCAACTTGGCCTGCAGGCAAGCCTGTGAGTCATTTTCTTAATTAATGAGTTATGGTGGGGAGGGCCCAGCTCATTGTGGGTGGAGCCATTCCTAGGCAGGTGGTCCAGGGGTCTGAAAGGAAGAGCAGGCTGAGCAAGTCATGGGGAGCAAGCCAGTAAGCAGCGGTTCTTCATGGCCTCTGTTTCAGTTTCCAGCCGTGAGTTCCTGTCCTGATTCCCTTTAATGATGGATTCGTGCAGACCTGTACACCCTTCCCCCCAGGAGCTCTCTGTTCATGGAGTTTTTAATCACAGCCACAAAAAGCAGGACGCTGTCCCTTGAGCTGTGGCAGCTTTAGCTGCAAAGTCTTGCCTGGCGCAGTGCCGGGGACAGAGGACAGAGCTGTTTCCCTGGGGCTGTGTCCGTGGACCTCAGAGGGTTCTCAATGCCGCCCCCCCCCCTCCAGAATACAAAGAGTCTTCTCAGGTCCTTCTGCCCCAGCATGGTCACCAGAGTCCTGCCTTCTATTCCCTGTTCTCTAGAAAGCAGACTCTAGGAGGCAGAAGCCAGCTCTGGCTGGTTGCCATGTCCCCAGTACCCAGTCAGAGCTGGCCCTGCCTGGTACCTAAATAGAATTAATAAGGCAGGTGGAGGAGGGTTGAGGGACAGGAAACAAAGGCACCCCTCAGCTGCCTCCTTCCTTTCCCTCCCCCAAACTTGCCATGTACCCTTTGAGAAGGGGCCAAGAGTCCCCACCTGGGCATCCCCAAGCCCAGGTCCTGGCCTTGAGAAATAGTGATGGTGGCCTGGCCACAAGGTTGCTGGTCAGTGCCCACATGGCTGCCCTTCCAGTTTTCCACTTCAGCAAGGCTGAAAATTTAACCTTCTGATTCAATGAACCTTTTACCCCAGCTGAGTCCTCTCCTTTCTCAGCTGCGGTGCTGCCTATGCTCCCTTCCCCCACATTCCCAGGTCCTCTCTGTTCACTTCCTCCCCTCCTTCTCCCAGTGGAGGCCGTGTGGTCTCTGGCTTGGACCCTGGCACGGCTTTCCAGGTCCTTTCCCGGCTCATTCCCCAAGACTGGCGTCCAAAGCCCTTTCAAAGAAAGACAAAGCCCTGCAAGGCAAAAGCCTCCCTCTCGGAGTGGCCTGAGCACTGTCTCCTGGAAGATTCAGTCCCAGAAGGAAAATGGTGGAGCGGCTATTGACACACGCTGTGTCTCGGATGTCACCTTGGGAGTCACTGGCAGGGAGATGGGAGGTCATTGAGAAGGACTGACAGGACACAGCAGTCTGGAGAAGCTGGTAGGGGGTGGCCAGTGTCTCTCTGAGGATACAGGGAACAAGGCTGAGGGCCCCTGACCAAGATGTGACAGGCAGGCCAGAGGAGCTGAGCAGTGACAAAGGAGCCATAGCCTGGTGAGAAGAGCGGAGGATCAGGCAGGGCCTCCAAAGTCACTGGGTCCATGATCCTCAGGCATAGATCCCAGGCTACAAGGCCCTCTTGGATCAAGATTTACAACTTGGGAAGAGGGGGGAGCTTAGTTTTGATAACTTTCTGGGCCTCAGTTTCCCTAACTAAAAAGATGTGGATCCCCCTGATGGCCATCGCTCTAGTACTTGCTCATCTTGGGGTGTTTTTGCCCATGTCAGTTTTCCAGGCTTGCATTTGCTTTGTCCCCACTCCCCACAGCTGCCTCAGGCTCAGAGCTGCCTCACCCTCATTTTCCAAACAGGATGCCAGACCCAGGGCAGGCACTGCCTTTCTCTAGGCCACACAGCTTGTCAGGGGGGCCCCTCTCTTTGCTGGGGTTTGGGGTAACTCATCAGGCCTACCACACATTCTGTTCACAACTATGTCTGGTGACAGAGAGAGAGAGAGAGAGAGAGAGAGAGAGAGAGAGAGAGAGAGAGAGAGAGAGAACCCACAGAAACAGAGAAGCTAAGGACACGAGGCATCCATTCCTTACTGCTGCCCTCCCCATAGCTGGAAGCCCTGGGCCTCCTGGCAGGAAGGGTCCTGGACACTGCCATCCCCTCAAACAGCCAAGTTGCCTAACAATTCCTACTTCTGAGTCCCTGCAGCAGTCAGCAGCACCCATCAGCTGGGTGGCCTTCAGACTGAACACCAAGGCTTGGGCTGGAGCACAGCGGGGACTGGGAAGGAGGCTCATCCCCTCCAACCACCTCCTCTCCCTCCCTACAGGGGAAGGACTTGGGGAATAGCGCCTAGGAACTGGTGGCAAAGGGGTCGGTGACCCTCTGCAGAGGCCTTACGGAGGTCTCTGCCGTCTCAGCTGGCCTCAGACTCCAGAAACAGTGCTCAGGAACACAGTTCACTGACTCCAGCTCCCTGCCAAAGGACAGCTGCCCTGGTGAGAACAAAGGTGAACAGGGTGGGGGAGGGTCAGAGGGCAGGTCAGGCCACCTGAGTCAGCTTGGAGGAAAGTTAGCCCAGAGGACCCTCGCCACTAAGAAGCCCCAACTATCTGGTCAGCTTGGACCTACAGCAGGAGCAATCTTAGAGGGAAGGCATCCTGGGACACAGGCACCCTGGCGTGGACAGTCGGCAGACAGAGGTAATCAGCGGCAAGCGGCATGGTTCACCGCCTCTGTCTTGCCTCTCTCAGCGAACTCTGAACAGTTGAGCTCAGTGGGAGGGACAGCCCTGTGTCAGGGGACAAGGACTTCTCCTTTGCCCTTCCCCAGGACCCCACAGAGACAGCAGGGAGCAGAAAGGGCCCAGACCCTGTCTTCCAGGTCCAATTGTCTCCAGTGCTCAGTGCACCCGTAGCTACTCTGTCCAAGCCTCAGTTTCCACATCTGTAAACTGGGTCTAAGGGTTTGTTCCCACAGCAGAGCAAACAAATCCATTTTGGTCACGGAGCCCTTGAAGACCACAAAGACTAGGCAAGATATTTTGCAATTTTGTTTGAAGCATCAATGAGCTGTAAGATTTGAGCCCCATGGGTCACAGCCTTAAGGAAGTGGGGAGGTGCCCTGAGAGCTGCAAGGACAGAGGGAAGGCGGAGGAAAGGGGACTTCTTTTCTGGTGGCCCTCAAGGTACAGGGCTGATGCGGCTACAAGCAAGTCACAACCCACTGCTGTCTGCCTTAAGTAACTGCAAGGAAAGCACCTTTCTGGGTGAACCTGGGCGGGACTCCAGGCAGGCCTGTCTGCCCACGCAGGACCAGGCCCTGGACTACCTTGCCAGTCAGCAAAGCCAAATCCTCTCTGAGGACTGGGAATCATCGGTCCAGGCCAGCAATCTCAGCAGTTAATTTCAAGGGTTAAGTGCGGCTTTCAGCAGGAGTCCTCAGAGGCCCGGCACATAGAACTGTCCCTATTCCCAGAGGAGGAGCAGAAGGCAAGGCCACGAACTGGCCCCGGGGAGTCTGGACCCATTAGGCTGTGGAGGGTAAGGGCAGGTGGCGCTTATAGGAGGTGGGGGTGGGGCCCTAAGAACTTTGGCTGCCTGGCTCTCAGCCCAGCCACCCGCCCCCAGTTATCCACTAACTGGGCACAAATGCTTCCTGCCTGGGGCCTCCAGGCCTGTAAATACAGCGGGGTAGGAGTGGACACATCAGGCCTGTGTCTAGTGAAGCCCAGCCACATACCAGCAGGTAAGAGGACGGGCAGAGCGTCCTGCCAATTCAGAGGAGGGTGCGGGAGGCCTGGAGCCCAGATGCTGCAGCTAATGGCATGGCAGTCAGACTTCTCTCCCTGGAAAATCTGATATTTGTTTTACCATCTATAAAATGAGTGTATAGTTCTATGGTGAAGATGGTGTGGGTGGGACCAGTCTGCCCTTCTGACTGTCCGAGTCCCTCTTCTCAGCTTACGTGTGTTAGACCTGAGAAAAAGTCATTCCCACCGCTGCCTGATTAACGCAAGCTGTTTAGAGCTGCACAGCAGACTGGCCAGACAACAGCCTCCCCCTAAGTCAGGGTTTCAGAGACCAGCCCCTCACTGGCTTTTGAGGTCCCTTTTATGTGGAAGGGTTAGGTTGACAGAAAGAGCTGTTGAGATAATTGGCTGATAGCATCTGGGCTCAGTGCTCAAGGCTGTGGGGGGTAGATGAGTACGAGAACGCATACATGGAAGGGGGGCACCACAGCTGATCGGGAGTTCAACAAGGCAAAGGGCTGGGCATATATTATGGGGTTACCAGTTCAGCACAGGTTGAAAACACATGGTTTGCAGGATATATTTGCTTTAGGGAAACAGATATTCTTCTAAGGTGAAAGGTATGGAGACTTTTTTTTTTTTTTTTTTGGTTTTTTAGAGCTAGGGTTTCTCTGTGTAGCTTTGAAGCCTGACCTGGAACTGGCTTAGTAGACCAAGTTGGCCTCGAACTCACAGAGCTCCTCCTGCCTCTGCCTCCTGAGTGTTGAGGTTAAAGGCATGCACAGCCACCTCCTGGCAAGGTATGGAGACTTAGTAACAATGTAACAATGGCAATGTGGCTCCTCAGGAACAACGTGGTCCTGCCTTGGTTTCACAGGTTTCCCAGGTGAAGGAACCTTCCTTCTAAAAACATCAAGGAAAGTGTCTCCTCTGAGAGAAAAGTGGAGAGAGCAACATATCCTCCAGGAAAGTTCCAGAAGCAGGGCTGAGGTTCCAAGTGGAACAAACATTTAGCTGAAAGTGTCCTTGAGCTTGGCTTCTGGGTACAGTGGGAGACAGCTGACACTGCCGCCCAGCTACCTCCTCGCGAGCAGCCCTCTGCCTCAGACTTCTCAGGGCCTGGGAGCTCACCCTACTATCCCAGCTCCGTCTCTTGTGAACTCCTGCCCCACGCCAGGATGTGCTCCTTGCCTGTTTCCCGGCAGCCCCTGCACCGAGTGGCTGTGACTGGGGGCACCCACGGAAATGAGATGTGTGGTGTCTACCTGGCCAAGCACTGGCTGCAGGCTCCAGAGGAGCTGCGGAGACCCAGCTTCTCAGTCATGCCAGTTCTGGCCAACCCAGCAGCCACAGCTGCCTGTCGCCGTTACATGGACCGTGATCTCAACCGCACTTGTACCCTCACCTTCCTCAAGTGAGTAGGCTTGGCCAAGGTGGCTGGTCCACAGCTGGGTACTAGCATCCCTGCACCCCCGCCTCTGTGGCTAGTCCTGCACCCCTGCCTCTGTGACTAGTCCTGCACCCCACCCCCGCCTCTGAGGCTAGTATCCCTGCACCCCCCGCCTCTGTGGCAGGCATCCCCACACACCCTCCTCTGTGACTAGCAAGCCACCCCTGCCTTTGCTAATTGACCCTCTGGTTTAGAGAGATTCAGATCAATGTCACCTCTTCCAGTAAGTTTGTCCTGACAGCAAGCTGGGTCAGTCACTGACACTTAGGCCAGACTCTTAGCAGTTGGAGTGAGATTCACATGGGCAATAGGACCAATGTGTGAGCCTCAGGTTACTGGGGACACAGAGGAAGAGTGTGTGTGTGCATCTGCTACATGAAGCATCCAACCTGGCCAAGAGCAGCCTGGGAAGGCTTCTTGTAGGAGGTGGCATCTCAGTCAAGCCCTCAAAGGTGAGAAGCTAGCCAAGAGAAGGAGACTGAGATGATGGGGACTGGTGTGCCCTACTTTCCCCACAGTTCCACAGCCACTCCTGATGACCCATATGAGGTGACAAGAGCCCGAGAGCTGAACCAGCTACTGGGTCCCAAGGGCACAGACCAGGCTTTCGACTTTATCCTAGACCTGCACAACACCACGGCCAACACTGGGGTCTGCCTCATCTCTGAAGCCTCCCACAGCTCCTTCAACCTGCACCTGTGCCACTACCTACAGGTGGTCCCTAGAGGGCAGGGAGAGGGAGGGCAGGGAGTGGGGCAGAGGCACCAGAGTCACCTCTGCTTGTCCCCTGTCCCCAGGGGCCTGCCACCTGCAGGTACTCCAGAGTCTCCGGAACCTTCCAACCAAGAGGTGGGGCAGGGCGGATGACGCTGTGCTTTCTGTACACTGCTCTTCCCAGTCTCAGTGCCTCAGTTTCCCCTCTTAAGAAGGCCTGGGTCCTGATTGGCCCCTCTCACTCTATAGCTGCAGAACCCGGGGCTGCCCTGCCGCCTCTTGCAGTATGAGCCACCTGGGATGGAGACCTACAGCGTGGAATCTGTGTCCAAGAATGGAATCGGTGAGCGGGTGGGGTAGGAGGAATAGGCAGGGAGGAGAAGAGAGAAGGGGCTGAAGGGTGGATGGAGTCAGGGCCTGGAGAGGCCGAGTTGGAAGGGGTAGGAAAGATGCTTGAAGGGCAGAATCAGCACCCAGATGGGGGGGACCTCCGGTAGGTGTCTGGGCCTGGGGCACCTGCCTGACTTTTCCCTTCCTGGTCCCCAGGTCTGGAGCTGGGCCCCCAGCCTCAGGGAGTGCTGCGGGCCGACCTGTTCTCACAGATGAGAACTCTGGTGGCCTCCACTCTGGACTTCATTGAACTCTTCAACCAAGGTGAGACCCCCATAGTAGCTTTTAGGGAAACCGAGGTGGGGGAGAGGGCTAGCTCCTGGAAAATGGAGAAATAGGCGGTCACACTCAACCTCTACACAGGCAAGGCCTTTCCTGCCTTTGAGATAGACATCTACAGGATCTTGGGTAGTGCGGACTTCCCACGCACCGCAGATGGCAACCTGGCTGGCACTGTGCACCCTCAGCTCCAGGTCAGTGCTGCGGGGAGTGTGGGTGGGGGCGGCACCCTGAACGTCCAATGGAGCCCCTAGTACCTTAGAATCCCAAATGAACTGGAGGCTGATCCAGTCCAAGCCTGCAGCGGGAGCCCTGCCTCGTACCTGGCATTCGGAGCGGTACAAATCTTCACACTTGGGGTGGAGGAAGAAGCAGTGAGGACCGGACACAGCCACCTGACTGGAAGTGCAAATGTTCTTTTTTCATGGATATACAAGCAATCCCGTCTGTGAGCTGACCGTCCACAAGGGGTCACTGTTGAACAGGGTCTTGTGCAGCCCTGTGGCCTTTTCCTGCAGCAGTCTTAGTATTTTCTAGAGTATCTGACACCTGGCAGAGCATCCTAAGCCAGGTTTGCCCATATGCTTTGCTAATGATATGTAATAACAGTTATTTTAGGGAGTTTACTTTAAAAATTATAAGCATGTTCTCTACTTTGTCCAAGAGGAGACTGTAGACAAAAACAATTCTGGGAGAGGGTATTTCCTGATGATGTCATCGCCATCCTAATTTGCATAGTTACTCCATGATGTTCTTGGCACCTGATGACAAATTTCTCAGAACTAACCTTGTTTTTAGACAGTGTTCTTTGGCAAGGCTGGAGTTACTCCCTCCTGGGGGAGGGAGGATGGGGGCAGCTACCTTGGCCTTGGCTCTTCTTCCAGGACCATGACTTTGAGCCACTGAGGCCCGGTGAACCCATCTTCAAGCTGTTCAGTGGTGAGGACGTGCTGTACGAGGGGAACTCCATTGTGTACCCCGTGTTCATTAATGAGGCCGCTTACTACGAGAAACATGTGGCTTTCTTGAAATCTGAGATGATCCGGGTCTCTGTGCCTGCCCTGCCTGAACTGACCTCCAGCTCCACCCTGGCTCCCTAACCCAAGTCATACCTGCCTGGTCTCAGTCTCCATATCTGAACAATGGACCCTAAGGCACATTTCCAAGCTCAGGTCCTCTGTCCTACTCTGGGCACCATGTCCCTTGCCAGACAACCAATCCCATGGTATAAAATGAAATGTACTTGGAAACCATGGTTCTTGTTCTCTGCCCAGCATGGCCTCTCTTTGACTGGGGAGGTGGGTGGAGGAGCGGAGGGATGCCCGAAGTACCATGCAAGGACCTGCACATGTGGGCATAGCACACTGAAGGGGAAACTGGGGGAAGGGCCAGTGACAGCCATCTCTGTGCCCACATTTGGCCACACATTTTGGAAATAGGGAGAGATCCTATATGTGGAGAAATATCTGAATAAGGACTTTCAAGAGCCCAGGAGGGATCCCCAGCCCCCTATAGGCATGTACCCATGTAAGCATGCACAGCTGTGCCTACCCAAGAGTTCTTAGCATATGTGTTACCAAGGGTCCTGGGCCCACAAGTGTTCTTTTGAGGTGATCTGTGTAGCTAGGCTCACGGCCTAGTTGCTAACTTACAGGTGACTCAAGGATGTCTAAGGGGTGTCCCCAGGACAACTGCCCAGCTGCAGGGCACTGGGGGGATGGGGGTGGGGCAGAAGGAGGCCAAAGTTCCTTTACCACCACCTTCTCTACCTCCCCCCACCCAGCGGCGTCAGGGGAGTGAACATGACCTGGAATCTGAAGACCGGGTCTCTCTGTCTGTCCTGCTGCACTGACCTCCACCTCCACCCTGGCTCCCTAACCCCAGCGCAAGGTCCTAGTGGTACCCCAGTCCTCACCCAGATCCCTCCTGGGCAGGCACAGCATTGCAATCCACCAGGAAAGGTCAGGATGCTGGGGCCCAGAGCTCTGTCCTTCTGCAGCCTCACAGTCTGGACCTCTGCAGTCTGCCTGGCCCATCCATCTCCCTGCGGCCATGGCTGCCATGCCTCCTCCTGGTATTGAGCTGTGAGATGAGAAGGTGTGAAGGATATGGGTGCGCCAGGGACCAGCTGGCAGACAAGATGGATGAGAGGGCAGTGGGGGCCAGCAGGAGCCTGGGGCAGGCAGGCAGGCCAGTTAGGGAGGGGTGCAGGATGTGTTCATGTGCCGGGCTTTGTCCCCTGTGTGGAGGGAGAGATGGTACACACACACACATAAAAGCTTCATCCACTGTCCTGCCGTGAGTGGGCCTCTGAGTTCATGTGTGTGCATGTAGGCTGTTAGCATGTCTATGCTATGTGTGTGTTTCCCATTACAAGTATCAAAGACAAGCACGTGTGCACACACACACACACATACACATCAAGACCCAACAAACTCCTAGGCTGCCCCACTTCTGGGAATCTGGGCTGTTGGGACAGAACTCTCAAACCTCTCCTTTGTCTCCTACTTCCCACCTACCACAATGAATCCTGGGGCAGGAGGGCTGGGGCGCACTTCACTGGGTGCCCCTGGGAGATTCTGGTGCCCTTTGACTTGAAGACAGCACCCCTTTCTTGCTTTCTTGCCTGGCTAAAAGCTCCAGAGCCAATGTCAATGTCCTCCACACAGTGGAGTATGAATCAGTGCAGGGTGGGATCCTCACCACACCCTGTGTGTGTGTATTTGTGTGTGTGGAGTGCCCATCCAGCTTCAGGCTGGAATCTGAGGCTGAGGGACACTGAATGAGTGGCAGCAGGAGGCAGAGCTATCTAATCTGAGTGCACCACATTTAGAGAAAAGCACTCCTCCAGCCATGGGTTTGGGTCCTGCCCGTTTGCCCCCAGCAGAGACCATGGATTTTATGAACCTAGCCTTCTAGCACCGGACTCTAAAGAGGCTTGGCTATTCCTTCCCAGGGTAGGCTGAGGTGATCTGGCCAGGTGAATTTCTGTGGGCCATTTAGTACAGGCCACTAGTCAAAGGGTGCCCTCAGCTAAGGAGATGCGGGCTTAGAGGAAGCCCCATCCCTGGGCAGTGACTAGGTTTCCCTCAGGACAGATGGGGAAGCTTAGAGGAGGTGCCTGGCAAGGCTGGAGAGGGACCAGTGGGTGGCGTGGATGCACAGCCTGCCTCAGTTTACCCTAATGGAGATGACAGGTCATTGTCAGGTGAGGGCATGACCCCTGCTATGCCGTTTTCAGCTAAGGCCAGAACATTCCAGGCAGAGTTGATTATTCACTGAAGTCAGGGAAACCGAGGCAGCTGAGACTGGCAGGAAGATCTGAATATCTGCCTACCCAATCCCGAGCTCTTCCTGCCTCTCTTGTGTTTCCTGCTCATCCCTTATCCCATTCAATACTAGTAGGCTGGGGTCTTTGACTATGAGGGAAGGCATCACCTCTGCACTTAGCCCTCATCTGCCACCTCTCCTGCTGCCCCCCCTTCCAGCTCTTCCATCTCGCCAGATCCTGGCCCCTGTGGACACCAGGCTGTCCTCAAGATGGCACTCCACCCCCACCTGCACTGGGGCCCATTGATCAGGAATAGCTGGGGGGCTCTTAGCTGGAGAAGGGAGACAGGACCAGGAGAGGAGAGGGGGAGCTTTGCAACGTCACAGCCTCCCCATCTGCCCCCTTCCACACGTGCCTGTCCCTGGAGCTAAACCCAGCCAGTGGCCCAGCTCCAGACACTACGATCAGAGGTGGTTTGGAGACACCCCACCCCGGACATCCCAGAGCCAGACTTTATGAACACCTAGACCAAGTGCCATCTCAGGAGGAAAAGCCTTGGCCAGGGACGTGGACAGAGAACAATCGAGGAGGGAAGGACCATACTGAGAACTGAGGACTTGTGCATGCTCGAGAGTGAGGTCTGTTGCTGAGCATTTAGGCCAACCCAGCGTTGCTGGCTACTCCTCCCTGGGTGAGGCTGCAGCCCCGCCTGAGCTGAGATCCTGCTGTCTGCATGGCAGGTAGGTATGGTTCAGGCAGTAGAGGTGGCCTCATAAGTGGATGGGGTTCTGGGGCTTGGACAACTGAATGGGAGGCTCCCTAATCTACAACCTCAGATCCTGCTGATCTTCCCCCAAAGCCTCCGTTCTCTGCTGTGATCCCAGGATCTTATGACCCCTTCATGGGTCAGGGGCAGTCAGGGTTGCTGCAAAGCCCCATCTGCACATGCTCTCTGTAAACAGTGGCACTGCCCACCTGGTGTCGTGTCAGACACCTCCAGCTACCTGTCTTTCTCATTGTTCAGAATTATTGTATGTACGTTTTCCTGCACATACATGCAAGTGTGCACAGTAGGGTGGGGCACCCATGGGACACATGTGCGAGTTAAAGGACAACTTTTGTGCAGCTGGTTCTCTCTTTCCAGCCTGGTGGGTTCTGGAAATGAAACTCAGGTTGTCTGGCTTTCATGGCAACCATTTTACCTGCTGAGCCAGCTCACCAGCCCTCCCCTTCTCTTCATCTCTATCTGACCAGCAGCCCCCTTTCTCAGGCTTACCTGGTGGGTGCTGTTAGGAATGGAGACCATGGATTCTGTGGACCCTCCTGTCCTCAGCCCCTTACTGCAATGTTGTCCTTCACTGATTTCTGTTTCTGCATTGAGCAGGGGTATCATGTAGCTGAGGCTGACCTTAAATTCAGTATGTAGCTAAGGGTAACTTCAGCTTCCAGGCGTTGGGTGTACAGGTGTGCACCATCACATCTGGCTCAAAATAACCTTCTTTAAAATCCAGTGCTGGGCATTGAAAACAAGTCCCCGTACATGCTGGGCAAGTGCTCAACTGCTGAGCAATATCCCCAACAAAACCTTTAAGCTGCGGCAAGGATATATCATGTAAAACTTACCGTGTTAACCATGGTTAAGCATACAACATCGGGCATTAGGATATCCTTGGCTGTGTGCCCTTCATCAGTCTGCTTTCAGCGTCTTAGAAAGCTGAAACTCTCTTATCCCCATGGAACATTTTTCCTCCTCCTGGGCCCTGGCAACCCCACTGAACTCTCTGTGTTTCTGTAATTTTTTACCTTCTGTGAACAGAATTATACAGTTTGGCCCAGTGCTTCTGGCTTATCTCACCGAGAAAGTCCTTTCCTTTGAGGGTGAATTACTATAATTACTATTGTAAATGTGAGCTACATTTTGTTTATCTGCACATCTGTCAGTGGACACTCGATTGCGTCTGCCTTTTGGCTCTTGTAAGCACTGCTGTCCCCAGGTGGGTGTGCCGACATCTTTATGTAGGTTCCTTTGGTGATTCCATGTTTAGTTTTGTAAGGAGCTTTTGATTTCCTCAAAGGCTACACCATTTTAAAATCCCACCCACCCTAGGATTCCAGTTTCTCCATAATTCCACCCACACCGGTTAAGTTCTGGCTTCTTTTCTTGTCCTAGCAGCCATCTGGACGGCTGGACCTGGTGTCTCACTGAGAACAGCACCACTGTTTTCTTTATTTGTGGTTTTTGAATAAGAGTCCTATTTTACTTGCTTGTTAATTTTCTTTTTATTTTTTTCTTCCCTTTTGTTTTCCTTGTTTGTTTTGTTTTGAGACAGGGTCTCACGTAGCCCAGGCTGGCCTTGAACTCACTGCATAACTGAGAAGAGCCTTGAATTTCTGATCCTCCTGCCTCTACCATCAAGTCCTAGCTTTACAGGCATGTACTACCACATTGCGGCATTTTTAACATGGCGTGGGGATCAAACCCAGCATTCTGTGGACACCAGAAAAGCAATCTACCAACTGAGCTGTGTCCCCAGCCTAGCGTCAGTATTTTATGTTAATATTTATTTTGTAGGTGTGCTGGCTAGTTGTCAACTTCACACAAACTAGAGTCATTTTGGTAGAGGGAATTCATCCGAGGAATTGCTTGCATCAAACTAGCTTGTGGGCGTGTCTATAGGGCATTGTTTTCTTGATTAAAGGATAAGAAAGCAAGCTGAGCCAGAGGCTGGTGGCGCACACCTTCAATCCCAGCACTCTAGGAGGTAGAGACCTGTGGGTCTCTGAGCTCAAGGTCAGCCTGGTCTACAGAGCAAGTTTAGGCTACGCTGAAAAACTGTGTTGAGAAACAAAACAGAAAGAAAGAAAGAAAGAAAGAAAGAAAGAAAGAAAGAAAGAAAGAAAGAAAGAAAGAAAGAAAGAAGGAAGAAAGGAAGAAAGAAAGTCAGTTGAACGTGTCATGAGGACAAAGCCAGTGAGCAATTCTTCCGTGGCTTCGTTCCTAGGCTAAGCTCCTGCTTGAGTTCCTGCCCTGACTCCCCTCAGGGATGGACTGAGAGCTCTAAGCCACGTAAACCCTTCCTCCCCAAGCTGCTTCCAGTCCTGCTGTTTATGACATCAGCAGACAGCGAACTAGCAGTGTGCACAGATGGAAGTCGGAGGATAAGCATCGTCAGTCTCCTCTTTACCGTGTGAGTTCTGGGATTGAACTCAGCTGCTCTGGCTCGGCAGCCAGCTCCTTCACCTGCTGAGCCACCTCACTGCCCATGTATATTATTTTTAGTGGGAGACTGGAGAGTTTGGAAGCTTTTGGCCAAGGCTTGTATTGGAAATCATACAGAGACTGTCCAAAACATGGTGGGGGAGGGGAGGTTGCACAGCCTGAACGTCCTAATCCTGTGAGTTGTATGATTAAACATGGCTAACTCAGTAAATTTTGCCTTAGGTATACTCTAGCCACAATATAAAGGCTTTGCCAGGGGGCATAGGGAAGTCTTAGGAAGACAGTTTAGGCAATTTGGTTGAACTGAGATTTGCCATCAGCCCCCTTCCCGTAAACAGCACGAGGGCTGGGACTCCATGGAGCTTTGTGCTCCTGTTGCACACTTGCTCACTTTCCCGCTGTCTGTGCACTCCACTGTCACTCTGCTCTCCGAACCAATGTGTGTCTGCCCTAGGAGACAGGGAAACTGGGGATGCCACGGCCATGTAGCTGTCTCTGCTCTCTGGAATCTTGCTGAGGGAAAGACTTTAAATTAGAAACAGTGGCTGTAATCCTGGGACTTGAAAGGCTGAGGCAGGAGGATTCCCTCTAGCTTGTGGCCAGCCTTGGCTACCGAATACTACCATGGCTCAACATTCCCATCCAGAGAGTCATGGTGACACAGGCTCGTAACCCCAGTCCCTGCGAAGTGGAGGCAAGAGGTTCCAAAGTTCAAGGACATCTTCAGTCACGGAGTTTGAGGCCAGACCGTGTCTCAGGAAAAAAGACAAACAAAAAACCACATGTTCACTGTAACTGAATACGGGGTGATGTTTTATGACAGCATTGGGAGCAGAAGCCTGGCAGGCAGGGAGACCTCCCAGAGGAAGAGGCAGTGGCCACTACCTGAAAGATGAGGCTGGATAGACAGTGAGCCAGGCTGGCAAGGGCAGGGCTCACAGATTCATCCTCTCTCTCCACAGTCTTCCTGTCTGCTGGCCTCGGGGTACTTGCTCCCCCAGAGACCTACCCCCTACCTGTGACCAGCACCAGCTGGGAGCCCCGGCTGGGGATGTCATTCCCACCAGGTTCAGAAGCCCAAGCCATGGTGGAGGCCACGGGGCAGGGCCCCAAGAACCCACGTGTGTCCAGTGTGATGGTACAGCTGGAGATGAAGCCCCTGTGGGAAGAATTCAACCAGCTGGGCACGGAAATGATTGTCACCAAAGCGGGACGGTATGGGCATGGACGGTGGGGGCTGGGCAGGGGTGGGGCCACAGAGAGGCTGAGTGCCTCCCTCCCGCAGGAGGATGTTCCCCACCTTCCAGGTGAAGATCCTGGGCATGGACACATTGGCTGACTATGCTCTGCTCATGGACTTCATCCCTCTGGATGACAAAAGATACAGGTCTGGGCCCCGGGGGAGGGACAGGAACTGGACCCCAAGGGCGGACAGGGTGAGCTCACACCAGGGAAACCTGGCCTGGAGCAACAGCCTTTAGGCAGAAGGAAGCCTAGCACAGAGGGAATGGGCTAGCCTGAGGCAGGCACAGGCATGCACACACGTACTTTAATTTAAAAATTTAAATTAATTAAAAAATGAAGGACACTTACCAGGCCAGCTGAGCATGCGGGGTCAGGATCATCCTCTTCACCATTCTCTTGGTCAGACTTGGCACCAACCAGGACAGGGACAGCCCCTCACCTCTCGTTCTGCTCCCCCAGGTATGCCTTCCACAGCTCTGCCTGGCTGGTGGCGGGCAAGGCCGATCCTGCCACACCTGGCAGAGTGCACTTCCATCCTGACTCACCAGCCAAGGGCGCCCAGTGGATGCGTCAGATCGTGTCCTTTGACAAACTCAAGCTGACCAACAACCTGATGGACGACAACGGCCATGTGAGGCGCAAGCCACTAAGCCAGCACGGGGAGGGCCCGTGGCAGCTGTAGCAGGGCGGCACTCGGATTGGGGGGAGCCTGGAGCTAGCAGGGCTGATGTGGTGTTTGAATGGATATCTGAAGGAGGAGAGGGAGGAAGGGAAGGTGCGAAAGGAAGCGGTTTGAAGCCTAGGGGGAGAGCCTGAGCACAGGCCCTGAGGCCAGACAATATGGAGTGAGCCGGGAGACTCCCAGTGGGGCTGACGTGAAGACACTAAGTGGCGGGTAGGCTGTCACACAGGGCCAGGTGCCGAGTGAGAACCCTGGCTTTTCCTCTCTGTAGATGGGAGCTATAGGGGATTTAGAGCAAGTTCATGTGTCTCGCGCAGCTTCTGTGTGGAAACGGGGCAGGACAAGATGGGGAGGCAGGGAGGCTAGCCAGCATGCAGCTGAAAGTGACCAGGGTTGTAGCACGGTAGTAGGTTGGAGAGGTAGTTCTGAAGGCAAAGGACAGGTGGGCCACGGACAAGAAGGAGCAGAGTCTTGGGCCCAGGGAGGGTGGCTGTACCAGCCCTACCCCTGCACTCGGCTCCCACCCTCCTACAGATCATTCTCAACTCCATGCACCGTTACCAGCCCCGTTTCCATGTGGTCTTCGTGGACCCACGCAAGGATAGCGCCCGCTACGCCCAGGAAAACTTCAAGTCGTTTGTCTTCACAGAGACCCAGTTCACAGCTGTGACAGCCTATCAGAACCACCGGGTGGGTCACGCCAGAGAACCAGCCCTTTTCTGAGGGGTGGAGACCGAGGCTGGAGATTCCTCCTGCCCACTGGGCATCTGCCTTCATGGTGGCTCTGGAGGTCCTGGGCCAAGGGGGTCTGGGTGTGTGACTGGGAGTTCCCAAGGGACAAAATGCCCAAGTGTGGACTCTTCGGGGCCAGCCCATAACTAAACTTTCTCTCTGTAGATCACACAGCTGAAAATTGCCAGCAACCCCTTTGCCAAAGGCTTCAGAGAGAGTGACCTGGACTCATGGTACTGTCTCACACATGTCTTCTTGCTCTAAGCCCAGCCCTGGCCCCAGGCTCCACCCAGGCAGCTCCTAAGGCCTTCACTCCTGACCTGTTTCACGGTTATGTCCTCTGGTTTGCCATGGGATCCCCTATCTGACTCTGCCCGTAATATCTGGGGTGAGGGCTCCCCTTGACCTCCTACCCCATTCTTGCTTGTCCTTTCTTCAGGCCTGTGTCCCCAAGGCCACTGCTCAGCATCACAGCCCGGAGTCGTAGTAACTTTGGTCCCTGCCTCCTTAAGGGTCCGGCAGAACGAGAGAAAGGTGAGGACCCAGCCCAAACAAGATGCCAGGCACACAGGCCTCCAGAAAGGGGTTTCACTGTGATCAGCAATACCCCACCCTCACCCCCACCTAGGCAGAAAGGTCCAGGACAGAGAGAGCAGGGCAGGGACAAGGTATAGAGCACAGGAGGGATGCCTGGTGGGCTTCCTGGAGGAGGTGGATCCTGAGCTGGGCATCAGAGATGGAAGCCCATCTTGGGACTGGGAGGAGGGTATTTGGATAGAGGAGAAGGTAAGGAAGAAAGTTCAGGCAGAGAAGAGAACAAGAAGAAATACTGAAACAGGTCAAGATGGGCGACCAGGGACAAGGCAGACAGGACAGGTCTCAGTATTAGGACTGGGCTTACAAGGGGAAATCTGTGAACCACTTAAACCATTTCCTCCCTCAGAAGCCAGTAAAGCTTCAGCTTCCAACTCCAGGACCCCTACCCAGCCGCATCATCAGCTGCTGCCTGCCTCAGAGGTCCTGCTGGCCCCTGCTACCTACAGGCCTTTCCCTTACCAGGACCTGTACCCTGGAGCCCCTGGCCACGTTGGAATCCCAAGGGCTCGGTTGGCACCGTACCCTCTCCCCAACATCGGCCCTGATGGAGATCAGGAAGACCCAACCCTCCCAGCCAAGCTGGGGCTCCTGTCCTCCTCTGCCTTGTGCTTGGAACCTAGCCAAAACTCCCAGTGATGGCCAAGTGCTTTGGAAGCCCTTTTACCCTGTGCCCTACCTCTCCCATCCTCCTCTGTAGAGACATCTTCTAAGGAAGCCCTGATGGCAGGGTTCCTGCCTCAAAGTCAGTCTGGGGCCTCCAATCTTGGGATCCTGACCCTCCCCCCGCCTCGAAGATGATTTCTCTAAATTCTGTTTCGATTGTCCTTCCCCCACATTAAACTGCTTGACACCGGGAGTCAGAGCACTCTGTCCACAGGAACTCCCAGACAAGACAGTCCCATCACCTTTGTAGGTATCCAAAAGCTGGACCCAAGAGCACAGGGTAATGGTAACACTGATGACACCAGCAAGGCTGCACTTAACCTGGTGTGTCCCCTACTTTGTGCACCCATATACGGACTTAACCGGCTCAGCGAGGCTTCTGCTCACAGTCACACAGCAAAGTACACCTGACACCCGTTACTCCATTTAAAAGCTGTGCCCCAAGGCTGGTCCTGAAGGCTAGAGGCCATAGAGGGGTGACTTAATATGACTGGTAGGGATCACACAGGCCAGGTACGGGTGTAGATTGGAGAGCCAATCAAGGCCGGAGGGTAGGGGCTGGATTCCTGCTAGACAGACCCTGATGGGATAAGGCTGGGGGAGTGGGCGCCCCAGGGAACCGGAGGACTCCGACTTTGCTTAACCCGGAGCTCTTCCTGTGAGACCTTCTGGAAAGCACTAACACCCGCAGGAGCGAGAGACAAGGAGCCCAGCAGATCTTCACCAGCCAGACATCTCAGCTCCCGAATCTCAAGTCAATTCAGGTCACCCAAGCGTTCCGGAAACACAAAGACCAAAACAACCCGGCCGCACTGATAGGGAAGTCACGCCCCCGGAAAGAAACTCAAGTCAGGGGGCCCACTTTTCCGGACACGCCTCCACCGGCTCTAGGCCAGGTCTTTCCCTAAGGTGGCGCTCTGGTCCCGGTACACAAAACAGGTTCTGCCCTCACCTAGCAAGCCCCTCCCCAGATGCCCCACCCCAATCACCTCCGCTGCCCAATAGCAGCAGACCTCGCCTTCTCCCCTTTATGCCCCGCCCCCGGAGGCCTCCGAGGCCCCGCCCCAGCTGGCGCTGCCCCGTCCGCCTCCGAAATCCTGCTCGATCAGGCCCCGACGCGCCGGCCTCTGGAGCCTGCTCTGGCAGTCCCCGACCGTTCCCGACTCCACCCGAGGCCCCGTCCCAGCAGGCACACACGCTTCCGACCGGCCCTGAGGTTCCGCCCCTCAGTCCCCAGCAACGCCCCCTTCCGGGTCCCGCTTGGTTCCCGGCTCCGCGCGGGCAGGCGCCCTCCACGTCCCGGTCATCTGGGACATGCTGCCTGATTGCCTGTCCGCCGAGGGCGAGCGGCGTTGCCGGCAGCTGCTAGCGGGGACCACTGCCCGGCTACGCTCGCGGCCCGCGGCGGCCGCGGTGCTCGTGCCGCTGTGCCTGGTGCACGGTGTCCCAGCGCTGCTCTACACGCTGCGCTCCAGCCGCCTGCTCGGGAGGCACAAGGGGCAAGTCAGGTACGCCGGCCGCCGGCGCACCACCTGCGGCCCGTACAGCCCGCTGAATTTTTCCCTTCGAAAACTGGACTCTGCTCCTTACCGGGAACTGGAGAGAGGCGGTCCGGGGCTCCCCTTCTTTGGCTTCGCCCTCAGCAGAATTGAGAACACTTCAGGGTCAAAGTCTGTACCACTGGGACACAATAGGCAGACTTAGGGTATTAGAGCAGTAGGATAGTCTTGCTCTGTTGCCGACCTCATGCCCTAACCTGCATCTCCAGTGCCTCCCCTCACCCCCTTACTCTAATGATATAGGGAGGTAAACTGCCTCCTGAAGGCCTGTGGTCCCAAGACTCCCTTTACTCATTCAGTTTCCCAGGCGGTAAGTGTGATCCCGACGACCAAGATGTAATACATACGGCCCTTCGTGAGACTCAAGAGGAGCTGGGTCTAGAAGTGCCCAGGGAGCACGTGTGGGGTGTCCTGCAGCCTGTGTATGACCGGGTGAGCCACCTCATCCTGTGTACCCCAAGTGAAGGGTGAGCCTGCCCTGCTCAGAGTCCAAGGAAGGCTTGCAGGGTAGGCTGCGTTGCTCTGGGCTTGAATGGCAAGTGGATGATTTCAGGGTAGTATCGGTAAGGGCAGAGGGTTAAAACACTTGGAACCTGTAATCAGGCAGCATGGCGAGAAGCCAAGGAAAAGGACTGGAGGTCTGGGCCATGACTACCCAAGGCCTCTGAATGGCAGAGCAGGTCTGCCTCTGAGGTTTGCCTCTCCTGACTGCTCACCCTCCTCCTACCCCAGGGAAAGGCAACTGTAGTCCCTGTGCTTGCCAACGTGGGCCCATTGGATCTGCAGAGCCTCAGGCCCAACCCTGAGGAGGTGAATGGGGGTACTGGGGAGTTGGGGTGTCCTACCGGGGGATTCAGAGGCAGTTCTCTGCCCACCCTCTCCTTGTCTCCTGCCCACAGGTGGATGAGGTATTTGAGCTGTCTCTGGTCCACCTGCTGCAGACACAGAACCAGGGGTATACCCACTTCTGCCAGGGCAGCCACTTCCGCTACACAATGCCTGTCTTCTTGAATGGACCACACCGTGTCTGGGGCCTCACAGCTATCATCACTGAGTTCACCCTGAAGTTGCTGGCCCCTGACATCTACCAGCCCTACCTAGTTGTCCCTGAGCTGCCTAGGAGTTGAAGCCTGGCCTTTAAGTGCCTCTGCCTTTGTTTGACCAGGCTACTCCAGAGCTGATTAAAAGTCTTTGGCAACTCTCAGCATCTTCTGTGTGGAACATGAAAAAGCAGGGCATGGTGGTACAGCCTTGGAACTCCAGCACTGGGGGAATAGTTAGGTGGATCTCTTGGGGCTGCTGGCCAGCCCGGATAGGCTACTTGGTGAGAACCAAATCAAATGAAAGACCCTGTTTCAAAAAAACAAGATAGGGGCTGGTGAGATAGCTGGGTGGGTAAAGGCACCTGCCACAAAGCCTGACATCCAGTGTCTGACTTGGGGACCCACATGGTGGAAGGAGAGAACCAACTCCTGCGAGTTGTCCTCTGACCTCTACATGCATGCTCACGTATGTGTATGGATAGAGATACACAGAATAAATGTTTAAAACATGGAAGAAGAAAAGTATGTGGTTTACCCTTGTAATGCCTGCACACTGGAGGCAGAGACTGGCAGATAGAGAATTCAAGGTTCCCTTGCACTTGGGTTACATATTGAGACTTTGTCCCAGAAACCAATAAATTGTTGGGTAGCAGAAGGGGAAGGGATGCTGGAGCTACTGTCAGTGAGATCCCCTGCCAGGAACACCTCAAAGAAGTGACCAATTGCCAGGACTGAGGCCGGTCTAAGTAGAAGGTACTGCCTGGGCGGTGGAAGAGAAGAGATACATGGAGGTGGAATGATAGGCCAGTCCACACAGAGGGCCACTGTAAGGTCAAGGGGGCAGACTTGGTAGGGAGACAAAGGGGCATGACTGCTTTGACTGTATCCCAGCCAGGGGACAGGGCTGGAATATGGTGTGATCTTTAGCTGGTTTCCTCAAGGGAACTAGAATGCAGTGCCTTCCCAGCTGCTGTACCAGCTTCTTCCACAGAAGCTTCCCCATCCCTGCACACCTCCACAGTCCCCTCTCTTCACCCCCCCACATTCCTGCCCTTCTCACCGATTTCCTCTCCTGCCTACCCCCAACACACCCCCTTTGTCACCTCTAGCCCTGCAGCCTCCTTATCCAGCAGCAGGACCACATGACGGTGGCAAAAATAGCTCCATCTGACAGAGTGTGAACGGAGGGGCAGACGCAGGAGCAGGGCTGGGCCTCCAGCGCTAGGGAAGGGCCCTTGGACAGTGTGGGCACCTGATCCCCTCCCCTACTCAGTCACACACTTGCTCAGACGGGTCACTTTAGTTTCAGGTTCTGTTACCCTAAGCATACACCCAGAGCCAGAAGCAGCAAAGCAGAGACACATCTGTCAGAGGTAAGGCCCCCCGAGGGTTGACTCCAGCCTTGACCTCCAGGTAGAGCTCCTAACCCTTCCCTTTCAGTCTGTCCTAGGGCAACCTTGGTGATGTTTCTTTATTCCATCTTGGTGGCTAGGTGTGTGTCCAGTGTCTCCGGGGGGTGAGAGCTTCTCTGAGTCTCTATGTCTGAGCCACCATGGCGTGTTCAGGGCCAGCTGGTGGGCGGCAGCGGGTGAGCATGCAGGAACACATGGCCATTGATGTGAGCCCCGGGCCCATACAGCCCATCCGCCTCATTTCTGACTACTTCCCACACTTCTACCCCTTCCTGGAGCCGGTGCTGCGTGCACCAGGCTTGCAGGCTATGCTGCCCCCGGCCGTCCACTCTGCATCCCAGCTGCAACCCAATCCAGAGCCAGAAGGAGACTCGGATGACAGCAGTGAGTAGGGGAAACAATGAGGGGATGCTTCCTAAGACTGGATGGGGTGTTCTAGCACCCATGGCAGAGGCCAGGCAAGTGGAACTGTGCCATGTGGGATAGGTGGGTGCAGGAGTGGGGTGACCATGCCTGCTACTTGCCACCTTAGCTGCCCTGGGTACCCTGGAGTTCACACTTCTCTTTGATGCGGACAACAGCACCCTACACTGCACAGCTCATCGTGCAAAGGTGAGGATGAAGGCAGTTTCTGGGATGGGACAAGCCACGGGCCTCTCTACATTCATTTTCTGTTTCCAGGGCCTCAAGCCACCAGCCTTGGGCTCTGTGGACACCTATGTCAAAGCCAACTTGCTGCCGGGGGCCATCAAGGTAAGGATAAGATCTAGGCCCCTTAGATGGCAGGGCCAGCTTAGGTACCCATGGATCCTGCTTCACCACTACTCCAAGAACTAAGTCTCAGTTGCAAGGATCCAAGAGTCAGGGCAGGAGGCCAGGAGGATGCCTGACCTCCCTGCCTGGCTCCAGGCCAGCCAGCTTCGGACACGCACTGTTCGAGGCACCAGGGGACCTGTCTGGGAGGAGACGCTCACCTATCATGGCTTTACTTACCAGGATGCTGGACGGAAGACCCTGAGGTGAGGACCCAGATCAGGCCACCGGTAGGGAGGCAGAGGGTGGGGCTCTTATGACCAGGAGTGACCTGGTTGGCCACTAGGTTATGTGTGTGTGAAGACTCACGACTACGGCGGCGACGAGCACCCCCTCTAGGGGAGCTACGAGTGCCCCTGAGGAAGCTAGTGCCAAACCAAGCCAGGAGCTTTGACATTTGTCTGGAGAAGCGGAGGCTGGTGAGTGGAGTTGGGGCTCCGGTTGGGTCCACAGGGCCAAATTCTACGTAATGAAAATGGGGTAAGGGACCTGGACAGTATCTACTGAAGTGACCAAGGGTTTTGCTTTTTCAGACCAAGAGGCCCAAGAGTCTGGACACAGCCCGTGGGATGTCTCTATATGAAGAGGTAGGTAGGAGAACTTGACAGAGCAGGTATGGAGACAGACAGGCCCAGATGGCCCAGGTTGGGATCAGAGGCTTGGAGGAATTTGAGTCCATCTCTCTTAAGTTCTCTGAGTCCTCAAGAACTGGCTAGGCAGGGTGACGATGACTCTTTTGCCTGGAGATGAGGAGCCCTAGGAAGGACCTGCAGAGTTCTCAGAAGATAGGTAGGCAGAGAACCAGCAATCTAGAGGCAGAGCCTGAAAGGTGGTATTTGTGACCAGAGGTGGGAGGACTGGCTAGGGTAGAACAAGCTTGTCTGCCACTAGCCAGCTCTGGGGATACCTCTGGGTGTTCCTGTCAGGAGGCAGTGAAGGCAACCCCACCTGAGATCCTGCCCAGAAACCCCACAGCCCGGTAGGAAGGGCATCTACAAGGCTGGAGGCCTTCCACCTGCTCCTGTCAACACAATAGGTGCCCTGCCCACTAGTGGAGGCCCAGCTTCTGCAGCGGCTGATTAGCTAACCCCAAGCCTTTGAGTCCCACAGTGGACATCACTAAGACCCCCAAAGCAGTCTGCCGATCCCAGAGCCCATGTGCAGTTGTGCCCTGGCACATGGAAGCTGAGGCCATACACTCCTGCATTACTGAGCACTGCCAATGATAAAAGTCTGGATCTCTGCTGTCAATTCTACCCCAAAGATGGGAAAGAAGGCTTGATTTTCCAGGCCATCATCCTAGCTGGGGGGCTCCAATGTCTAAAGAATGTGGCAAAGGACATTCATAACATGGTCAGCCAGGCAGTGGTTGTGGAGGTGAGATTAACAGGTAAGAGACCTGTCCCTCTCTGGTGACAGTCTCCCAGAGCTACTTCCACTGCAAGGGAACAAGCCACTTAGAAAGCTCCTGGTTTTGACATGTCACATGCATGGCTGTGACAATCATCGGTTCTCCTACTTGACAGAGATGTGAGCAGCAAGCCCTTCCGTTTCTTGGGCTTTGGAGGGTACAGATCTCTGAGTGCCACTGTAAGATCTCTTTACTGGGTACTGGGGAAATGGCTGTTTAGGGAAATAAACTTGATGGCCATTTGTGCTCTCGCACTGGGGCCTGGCCCCTACAGGTGGCAGGCTTTAGACAGGACAGGGTCTGACTGTAGCTTGCATCTCCAGGAGGAAATGGAGGCAGAGGTGTCTGGGGAGGAACGTGGGCGCATCCTCCTGTTCCTATGCTACAGCTCCCAGCGTGGTGGCCTGCTGGTGGGTGTGCTGCGCTGTGCCCATCTGGCCTCCATGGATGCCAATGGCTACTCGGACCCTTTTGTCCGCCTGTGAGTAGAAACAGGCAGGTGAGCATGGAGAATGAGAAAGAAAACCTTTGGCTCTGCAGGGGCACACATGACAAGCCCATCTCTCCCTCCAGTTTCCTGCATCCAGGTTCTGGGAAGAGATCCAAATACAAGACCAGTGTTCGGAGAAAGACCCTGAACCCTGAGTTCAATGAGGTGGGTCACAGCTGGGAGAACCCAGTAAGTGTGGTCATGACTTAGCAAACCAGGCCCTGCCTGAGCCTGTTTATAAAGCGGCAAAGAACTCACCTCTTTTCTGTCCCTTTTCCTACAGGAATTCTTTTATGCAGGTCATCGGGAGGAGTTGGCCCAGAAGGCACTGCTGGTGTCGGTGTGGGACTATGACCTGGGCACAGCTGATGACTTCATTGGTGAGCAGCAACACAGGGTGCTGAGGGGGGTCTCACAAGCCTCTGCTGGCTACTGACCCATCCCTTGGCAGGTGGGGTACAGCTGAGTAGCAGAGCCAGTGGGGAACGCCTTCGCCACTGGCGTGAGTGCCTGAGCCACAGTGACCACCGTCTGGAAATGTGGCACCTGCTGGACAGTGTGCCCCCCCAACTTGGCGACTAGCCAGCACAGAACCCTGCTTGCAGCCTGTTCAGGAGCCAAGATGTCTGCTACAGCTGGAAAGAGCTGTAGGTTGGCCCTACCTGCTGTGCCCATTCCTGTCTCCTTTCAGTCACCCTACCTCCAAACACAACACAAAATAAACATCTGCTTCTGCTAGCCAGGTGCCTGGCCTTGCTCTAGGAACACCTGCCTCTCTCCTCTGCCTGCCTCTCAGGGCAGACCAGCTCCATACTCTTCTGTCTCTTAGCCTTTAGAGCAGTGGTTCTCAACCTTCCTAACGGTACAATCCTTCGATATAGTTCCTTATGTTCTCATAACCCCCAACTTCTAACTGTAACTTTGCTACTGTTATGAGTCATAATGGAAATATCTAATACGTGACCCCCAAAAGGGCCATGACTCACAGGCTGAGAAGTACTGCCTTAGAGCCTGCAATGCGCCAGGTTCACGACTGGGCACATAGCTCAGTGGCAGCATGCTCACCCAGCATGCCCTAAGGCCTGGGATGGATCCCCTAGCGTCATAAAAAGAAAAGTAGGCCAAGCCCAACCTTCACCTCTCGTCCCATCCTGCTTCTCTTGTCCAGTGAGGGAGTAAACCTCCACAAGTGGATGGGGGTAGAGGGGTGAAAAGCACAGCCACAGACAAGCTGTGATCGGAGAGCGGGCAGCACTTGTTTATTGTCCAGCTTCCCAAAGGGGTGTGAAATTCAGAAGCCAGGGTACAGCTCAGGAGGCTGCCTGCCGGGCTGGGTGCTGCTGAGCAAACCGTTCCATTCGCTCCTCAAGCTCTGGCCGGAAGTGTCGGATCAGACCCTG
>PVIU01022328.1:0-29611 GCA_004026605.1 Ondatra zibethicus
GTTAGATAGGTATTGAGAATTATAGATCAGTAGTCATCTATGTTTGTTATATTTATGATTAGACTAATCAGGTTCTTTAGATACATAGAGATTATATTCAGTATAGATAGATAATCTTCAACCTCTTCAAGGAGCTGTAGAAAATGGCCTTTAATATAATCTAGAGTTTCGTAGTTTCGCGACAATGAGACACACTCACGCCTGGTAACACCAATCTATTCCCGAGAGAATGTTGAGCACCAGAGACACTCCATTTGGAGCCTTTCTTCTTGGCAGAACTGGCCTCTGGGCAAGGAAATGCCCATACCTCAACCACTGACAGAGATACCGAGTAAATGGATAAAACAGAACTGTCATATCCTGCCAAGACAGGGTAAGATAGTTTTGAAAAGTTTCTTGCTCTTGAAAATGGTATGTCAGTTAGGTTAGGCCTTAGCCAAAGTTGGTCGCTTCAACATTGCAATTGAGACTTTGGGTGACTGCCCAGGTAGTCAGTTGTCTCTGTCACTTGTTGCACATTGTGGAAGTTTCCCGATTACACTTCCTGTCCACTCAAGTAATATTGTTTCCCTTCTCAGATCTCTGATGGAGTTGAAGATTAAATAATGATAGTTACGTTCCTCACAGTTTAGCCAATTTCAATGTAATACTTAGACTCCTTAAAATAGAATGTTTATTAAAACTTCTGTTATGCATTCCTTGCTTAATATTGTTTATTGTTTGTAATTTTGCTTTTGGTGTCTGTTCCAATTGTATATAGCTATGTTGGGTTTGGATTAATCCTGTTTAGACAGAAGGGGGAGATGATGGGGGAAGAGCCACTAGCCAATCACATCAAGTTGGGGTGTGGCTACTGGGACCCCAGGTAGAAAATCGGGAGAACACAGGTATGCGCTCTCTCCATGCGGTGTCCGCCAGAGGGATTGGATCACGACTTTGGTAGAGTGAGTTCCCCTTTTTCCTTTCATTAAAAATACCTGTTTCTATTGAGCTGGCTTGGTTATTGATTTGTGCAGAGCTGGGAAGAAAGAGGCTACATTAATATGCCAAAAAGTAATGTATCTGCAACGGCTTCCCAGGCAAGCAGTACCTGTATTGTGCTCTTGAGTTCTTTTATTAAAAGTACATTTTGAGATTAGGTGTGAGATACAAGCATGGAAGCAATATTCTTTAAATAGGTCAACATATGCTGGATATTTTTTGCTATTTTATTTGAGACATGACTCCTGTTCCATTTTTGTTTTAAAATATTTATTTTGTGTTTTTCAATTTGGAGGGAGATCTGCACATTCAGAGCATAAGTGGACATGAGACATCTTGGTGCTAGCATTGATACCAACAGCAGAGCTCTCTTAATCACTTAACTATCGCTCTATTTCAATGACATCTTTGATTAGTACAGCATTCAGTGCTCTCCCCCGACAGCTAAACTTAAGAACGAACATTACTAAGAAATTGAAAGTATGAAGTTTGACCCCATATGACTCAGAATTTACAGCTAGTGTGGTGCAGGCATACACTGTATCTATATTTACTGCATATGAGCTGGGGTGAATAAGAAGCGAACATTAGCTTTTCCAAGAAGAAAGAGCAGAGTGGAACTTTGTTTTTACTTCCAGTTCCCAAAAATACACAAATCTACATACCCCTGGAACAGACTCATCTAGTGAAACAGAAAGGCATGTTTCCAACCATTACTCAACACAAGAATGCAGCAAGCTGTCTTCTCTCTTCTGCCATCCTTCCATCACAGCAAAACTTTGTAATATGTCATTTACTCAAGGATACTCTCTTCTTTTTGCCTCAAATCTTCTGGATTCATCCATGGAAAACAATGAACGGATCTCAGTATATATTTTGTATAGCTCATTTGCCAAATGTGTGATTTGTGCTTAAAAATCACACTCTACTAGTTAAGACTGATTAAACTGAAACATAATGGGGATCATAAATCCTCTCCAACAATAGTATCAATAGGGTTGAAGCATCCAACTTTCATATTTGTCAAACTCAGCAGAAGATTTTGCCTTAAATCATCACTCAAATTGTCTCTTCCCAAAATAAATAGTTTCACCATGAGAGGCCCTTGATGGGGCAGAACAGAATTAAGTTTTGACAGTCATTGGATTTGGCAATTGGCATCACTGCTTATTCAGTTACTTTAAAACATTTTTTCATTTGTCATTATTGTTGCTAAATTATAAAGAAGTCAAAGACCAACAATTATTTAGTACTTCACACTTCAATAAAAATAAACTCAATGGGGTGCATCAATTATATTCAAAACCAACAATCTTCAACTGTCTTGAATTTAAACTAATAACTTTTCTAAAGTAGCAGACATATATCTCTGAGATAAATTTCTCTCATTTTACGTCAACAACTACAAAGGCTACATTTCTTGGCAGATAAGTATTCCATTTAATTTCTGCTACCCACCACACTCCCTTAATGTGGAAAGAATTTGAGAAGGAATCCAAATGTAAAGAAATGTTTTAAGAGAAGAGCCATCGAATTGGATTTTCACTTCAGTCCGTGGAATGCTTTTGTTGTCCATAACTCTCTCTCTTTTCACTCAAATATTAGCTTGAAAATTACCTGTGTTGTTTCACAATAAATTACATATTTGGTATTCTAGTAATTTTATAAAAGTTCGAAAACATTTTTTAACATGAATATAATTTAACATTGTCTAATTGTTAGACAATGAATATAATTGTCTATTTCATTATACTCTCTAAAAATTTGAACAAATACAATATCCATTCTTTCTGAAGCATTATCTCCTGGCACTTTAAGATGAAATGTTTAAATAATCAAGGGCATGTTCTGGCATTTTTATTTTATTTTTTTGAACATTGTAAAGCACAAATTGGAAGTAAGGACTAAAAAGAAGATGCTCCACATTACTTAATAACTTCATATAATTAAGCTTGAATGATGCAATATTTACAAGGTAATTAATAATGATAATCTTTTATTTAACAGCTTGAGTTGTAATGTTGATTGAAGAGAGTATGCTAGGGGGCTGGACAGATGGATTAGCGGTTAAGAATACTTGTTATTCTTGCAAAGGACCCAGGCTTAATTCCCAGATCCACACCATTAGTTCACAATCATCCTAATACCAGTTCCAAGGAATCCAAGTCTCCTCTCTGCCTCATGTCTTCTATGGGTGCCAGGCATGTACCTGGTTCATATATGTATATGTATGCAAAACATTCATGCACATAAAAATAAATAATAAGGTAAATGTAGTAAATAACATTCATCTACAATGTAATAATATTACTACAGTATAAATTAGTTAGAAATCCTATACTATACTTTGTAATTTATGGCATATATGTAAGTCCAAAGTCTTAGGTGCTGGAATAACATCAAAAAATTTCCAAGTATCTTTATTAATTTATTTTATTTTTGAGACAAACAGTAATTGCATCTGCCATTCTTTTTCCTCCTTCCAACCTCTCCCATGTACTCACTTGCTCTCTCTCAAATTCATAGACTGTTTCTTTGGTTGTTAACAAAGAGGTCATGAATTAATACTTTACTGCAGCATTTTAAAAACCTGCTGAATGCAGAAACAACTTAGCTTCTTCTCAGGAGAATAAACATATCAAATGTCTGCTTTGGCTGAGAGAAAGAACAAAAGTTTTATTGCATCATGACCTTTCAGGGACATAAACATTTGTACAAGCTCTCTGTTATCTAAATTATCTTTCTCCATCAATAACTTCTTATCTTTGCAAAAGTAAATGCTGAAGGTAAATGCCTGGGCCTTCAAGTGAGCGGTTGGTTTGTCAAACATAGTCAAACTAATGAGAAGCCATTCCCATCCTGAGCACCATAGGTTTATATCCTCAGATGAAATTGAGTGGGATGAGCCATGGCAAAGGAAGGTAATAAGTGGAACACAGTGAATATCACTAGAGCTGAATGAACAAGTGCATGAATTAAGGAAGGGTACAGAAAAGGGAGCTTAACATAAAGTTCTCTGATTCCTGGGCGTTTCCATATTCTCTCCTTATCAAACTCAAAAGTGAAACCTAAAAAGGATTCTGAGGCCCCTGAACAAGCAGGAGAGATGGGCTCAGGTATCCCTTTATACACCACAGATGGAATCACTTTCTGCAGTGTGGATCTCCTCAGTAATGGAGTCGCACACTATGAGTGTGAGTATGGGTAGACACAAGTGAGGAAAGTGCCATGTGCGGCCTTGTGTACTGAAGGATGAGGACAAATCCTTACATGTTTAGGGGAAACCAGTGTTTCTTGGCTCCTGTAAAGATGAAAGAGGAATGGAAGGGGAAGCCAAAATGATGACACCAAGAAGTTCTGAGAGTTAAGGTGGTGTACTTACTCTGTTTATGGATAGTGCTTGGGAATAGATATAGTAGTTTCCAAAGAGTGCATTATAAAATTGACATTTTAACTGCTTTAGGCAAAAAATGTTATGTGTCCTTTCAGTATATCTCCTCACATTTACTAATTAGAGGTACAACAACAAATGCAATCTATTCATGCCTGTCATTTAAACTACCCAAGCTTCAGTGTTTGATAAAAGCAGTCCTGCATACTAAGTAGAAAACAAGACTTTTCTTAATACAGCTCTTATTTTAGGCAAGTGTCAAGAAGTCCTACTTCTTCACACTGTAACTACCCAGGGGCCTGGCTGAACAGAACTCTGAGATCTGAATACTAAGAATATTGGTCACCACTATTTCAGAGGAAGGATGAGAGCGAATAGGTTTCTTTTGGCACTGGAGATGGCACGGTTTCATCTGTGTGTTCCTTGAGTTCTCATAGAAAATTTTATTTACAGTATCTTCAGCTAAGATAGAAGTTCTCTCCAGTAGTAGAACTTAGAATCTGACCAGCATGTCATGATGAGCACTGCCTTTGTGAATCCTATATTCCTCTAGTCTAATGACATTAGAACTGCACTGAAGACCTCATGTATACAGTTTGGCCATTTCTGTGATTTTTTTCAGTGATTTCTTGCCTTGATAGTGGGTATCCTAGGCTAGAACTCTGCTCTAGACAGACATGATCTTGCTATTACCCTTACACCTAATGAAATATATATTGAATTTGGTACAATCTTATTGCCCTGAGACTGCTTCTGTCAGGTTACCATTGGCACGGTGAGACAAATCTCTGTCTCAGAATGTGAGGAGGCTTATGAACCTGTGACTGTGGTCGTCTTTGCTGGGGGAGGATGTCTGTGCGAGAAAGCTGACTGTAAGATAGGTCTCAGACTGCACTTAGATGGCTCCAAGTTTCCCAATTTCTTACTTGTAGTTTTCAAAAATAAGTGTAAAATGTGCTGGGAATGTAATATCCTGAAATAGGGAAGAGCTGGCTCTAAGAGTCTAGGCTCTATTCCAGTCTGTCCTACAGCTAGCGCCCTTCACTGTTTTTAGACCAGTGTGTCATGCTTTTCCCTAGTTAGTATAAAGCTCACGTGGGTTGCTTTTAGGGGAACCTCAGCTGCAGTGGAAAGGAGAATTCAGATGACTTCAACGAGCCCAGAGGAGCTTTCTTGCATCTTGGGTGACTAACTTGCCCTGGTACCTAAACCTTAATTGTCAGTCTAGTTTCTGCTCTTGTTCTGTTTCATTTGATTCAGAAATGTGAGTGAACCCACTCTGTAGATAGGTGTCTACTTAATGATACTGAGTTTGCAAGCTGGTCAGGTTTAGTCATGCAAACTTAGAAAGCAAAAATCAAAATTAACATTGACGGTCATAGAAGAGAAAATATATTTTCATTTTCTTTGGAAAAGGTTGAACATCCTTAGTGCTGATGACAGAATGACCCCTAAAGTTTTCACACGATTTGATGTTGACAGAAAATTCCAAACATATGTTTATAGATAAACTGATGGTTGAGAATTCTGTGTCCTAGGGTCTATCAGGAGGTAAGAAAGGGGCATCAAACCACAACATCTGGCATAATTTCTCACTAAGGAGATATGATATACAAAATTTCTACATGAAAAGAAGACACAGAAAATATAGATTTTAAAGTAAATACTAACTCTACCCGGCTATTACAGTAAGAAAGGCTTTGCTCAGTTCTCTATGTAAATCAATTTATAATAATCTTTTGAAATTATTTTAGTGAATTTGACAATTGTTACTTTCAACGGTTGGCTTGTAATCCCCCCATAAGAGCAGAACATTTTTCCCTTCTTCAAAACTTGCTTCCCACCAACTACACCATTATGTGACAATCAACACTTAAATAATAATAAGCAAATAATTAATAATTATCCAATGGTATAAATGAAAATACCACATGTGTAGAATATATCTTTCCAGTGTCTTTGTTAAGCTAACTCCTGTGGCACTTATGACTTGACCAGCTAATAACATCAAATAAGAGCTATCACAAAAAAATGCCTTGGTTGAAAGGAAGATAAAGAACCTTCAGCATATCTTCCTTACAAAAAGTAAAATTGTCTCATGATACCGATGATAAGTTTTCTGACACAATCTAGGTGAAGCTAGAGTGAGCCATAGCCAGAACATCATTCACTTGGTGCAAGGGGTCCCTTAGAACCAGGAACAGCATGCCACTCCATTGTGCTCGTCTGCTTTAGATTTCAGCAGTCGAGGTAAGAAATTGCTAATGGCTCCACTCTTCCCTAAGATCCCACCCAATCCATGCAAAATTACTTCAAAATTCCAAAAGGCATATTTTTTAACATGAATGGAATTTTGATATTAACTGTGAAGTGTATTTATCTAGGGGTATGCACAGTGAAAAGTCCCTGATATATAACCCAAGGAAAAAAAATGATTTGAAAAGAATGAGGGCAATAATGTCAGAACAGTATTCAGAGTTGTGCAGCTCTCCTCCATTTTTAAGAGGAAAATATATGCTAATATTTACTTGGGTTCTGATGAGCTAGATGTTGCTCTCTGTCTAATCCTAGGATGTCCTGTAATATGAGTTCCAGATTCCCTTAGCAGTACTTTGCTGAAGCCTTTGAATTGACTTTCCTTTTGTGCTTCCATAACACCCAACATAATTTTTTAAATTTAGCACATTTTTTATGTTGGCACTCTTTATATGATTATCCAACGATTAGCCACAGAAACACCATCTCCTATATTAAAAATTTTTCATTCAATATATTTTTATCATTCCCCCACCCCCAGCTCTTCACAGACTTTCCCAGTTTCACTATCCAATGCAGCTTCATATTCTCTCATTCTCTCTCACTTTCCAAAATACAAAGTGGGGAAGAAAAAAAAAACAACAAAGAAATCAAGATAAACATACAAAAAATACTAAAACAAAGAGAAGTGAAACAAAAAGCCACAGAAGAAACTAAACAAAACAAACAAAAAACATGGAGTCTGTTTTGTAATGGGCAACTACCCAGGGACACTTGCATGAGAAACTGATTTTCCTTTTTACCAGCAGGTACCAGTTGCAAATCATTTCTGGGCTAGGGATGGAACTCTATGTCTACTTTGCCTTTTTTTCAGTGCTGTGCTTTCATCTAGTTTGAACCCATGTAGATCTAGCATGCACATCTGCAGTTTCTATGAGTTCGTCAGCACACTCAACACCTTATTTAGTAATGAGTGGAGTTTGGCATAGTCTTTTTTAATAATTCACTGTTACAAGGTGAATCATCATTACTGGAGATCAAGCCTCTGGTTATACTAAAAAGAAAAGAATAAAATAATTACTCATTGAATCTGAAATTAGTTATGCTTTTCTTGGCTGTATACATTTTCACTTAATAAAAACACAGCAACAAAGAATCATCTACAATGAACATGTCCTGTGACAATAAATTTGAGAAAGAGTAATGTTGGTTTTCCTCTCTTAGGAAAGAGTTGATTATAGGCTCTTCTCCAAGACCTGAGGCTTTTCTACAGGTATTTGTCTACATTCTGACACCAGGTATGTTTTCTTTCTTGATGAATAAGTCTTAAGTCCAATTGCAGAACTGATGATCCTTGTTAAGGTATGCATGCCACTACTACAACTTAGAGTTATTATCCCATGGTGGTCACTGTTTTAGTTCATAGGTATCATAGCTGATTTGTCATTGTACCCACAGATAAGTGTATTCTTGACTCATTATCAAAAACCTTCTCTTTCAACTGACAGAGATTGATTGAAAACAATGGCCAACGTGATTGCAGAGCTATGGAGCCAAGTACTAATGGATGCATGTAGAGTTCAGCTCCTGTACCAAGGCTTTGGGAGCACTGCAGAAGCTCTTGCAGGAAATTTTAAGTGCTCAGAGGATCAGGAAATTTGCTGTGAGATTATATTTTTCATTAATTTTAGAAACTACACCCATAGAATCTTACCTACATGTCTGCCTAAACATGGGCTTAACAAATATGAAATCAACAGGTATGTCAAAGTGAATGAAGAAAAGTGTAAGAGGCCTCAATCTTACACAAAAAACTTTAAGCAATTAAGGAATACTGAGAGGCAAGAGAAATAGTCTTCCCCAGGAAAGATGGCACCATATGATAATCCAATTAAAATATTCATCCCCCAAAATATGCATGCAAGTAACATTATACAGACTGAGCAGGTTATATTTAGGAATATACATGTATATACATATACATGCACCAATAATTAATGGCGAAAGAGGTGGGTATTTGAAAGGGAGATGGGAAGATTTAGAAGTAGGAAAGAGATGAGAGAAATGTTGTAACTATATTGCAATCTCAAAAATAAGAACCATTTTAAAGGGAAAAAGAAAAGAGTTGATAGAGAAGGGAGGCACCTTGCACAGCTAGGCAACTAGAGGACAGCTAGGCAATACAGAGGAGGGACCAAAGCACCAAAAGAGATGGTGTCTCATCTTTGTCAACCTATCTGAGATGACTTAGGAGAAACTGAAGACTGAAAATTCCTCTGATACTAGATGTGTTCTCTGCTCCTTCTGAATGTACTTAATACAACTATCAGCATTCTGTAGGAGACAATTTGTCCTTCTATTCCTGTGTTTGACAGAAGCCAATGGGCATTTTGCCAAGTCTTTGGCCAGCCATAATTCTCCGACATCATAGCTGTTGCAAACCGCAATTCCAAATTGCCCTCATCTTTGAGCAGAATGGCTCTCATTTTTCCAGCTATTAGTTTAAACCACACTTGTACCCTTGGCTGCTGAGATAGTATAGAAGATCGATTTACAAGATGCTGTAAAAACGAATGCTTTTTTAAGTTCTCAATTCTTGATAGACACTTGCTTAAAAATTAAGGCAATCAACATTCCCAAAAGACTCTGTGGGGAAGGCAAAATTCTTATAGAGAAATAGATAGACTAGGGCCTCATAAACATTCAGTGTTCAAGAAAATCAATAATAATAAAGCATCGACTTTTTCCTAAAATAATATTTTATTTTTTACCAGATAAAGTAACTTTTAAAAGGCAAGCATATACACAATTTCAAAGACTTATTTTATATACCTTTATGTTAGATCATTGCCAAATACTTAGAAAATTCTTTATAATGTCCAAAAAAGATTCCTAGCACATGTATCTTTTGTTGTGTTCTGAATTCACCAAAAATCTATATCTGAGAAGAAAATATGTTCCCAACACTGTGTCCTGCATGTCCTGGATGCTGTAGTAAGGAATATGTGCTGTGATTTTTCTGTCACTCTGTGACGGACATGATTTATTAGAAGAAACTGAATTATTTCAAGTTATGTATACTTGTATGTTGTTAATCTCCAAAGAATAGTTAGCTTATTTTAATAATTGTGAATAAATAGTTACTTTCTGAGTAAGGGTAATGTTTAGACAACTTGAAATTTCTATTCTTACAAATTGGATTTGATATTTTAGCCCATTCTGTTATGGCAGGGAGTCATCTAAAATAATTACCAGATTGCCTTACAAGGTAACATCTTAACTATCAAGACTCAGCTGAGAATTTTTTGTTGGTGTTGTTATTTTTGTTGTTGTTGTTGTTTGTGAGACAGGGTTTATCTCTGTACCCCTGACTATCCTGGATTTTGTTTGTAGACAAGATTGCTCCTGAACCCAGAGATATGCTGGCTTTGCCTCCCGAATTCTGGGATTAAAGGCATGCATCACCACTGCCCAGCTAGATATTTTTTTTTTTACTAAATTTTATGATGTGATACATATAGAGTATTAGAGTGAAGAATTAGCATCACAGCATCAAAGTTTAAGTTATGAAACTTTCATTCTGTCACTACACTCTTTGAAAACACATTCACTGTCAGGTAAATGTGTTAGATGACAAATTAATTTTTTAGCTTTTTATATTTTTTTATTGCTGATATTCAAGATAATCATCAGTCTGACTATGGGGCAAGGCCAGTTCAGGCACCCTCTCCTCCACTGCCCAGGGTCCTAGCTGGGGACACCCCCATGGACACCTGGGTAACCCTCTAAAGCCAAGTCTCTTGTCAACCCCAAAATGGCTCCCTTCATTAAGATATCTTCTTTCCTGCTCCCATATCTGGCCTTCTTCCATCTCAACCATCCCAGTCCCCCAAGCTCTCCCCAAACCTCCCCTTCTCCCTTCTCTCTCCACCTCTCTCCTTAACCCCATCCCACTCCACTCCCATGCTCCCAACTTTTGCCTGGTGATCTTGTCTGCTTCCAATTTCCAGGAGAATCTATATATGTTTTTCTTTGGGTTCACCTTATTACTTAGCCACTCTAAGATCATGAACTATAGGCATAATGTCCTTTGTTCATGGCTAGAGTCCACTAATGAGTGAGTACATATCATACTCATCTTTTTGGATCTGGGTTATCTCACTAAGGATAGTGTTTTCTATTTCCATCCATTTGTATGCAAAATTCAAGATGTCATTGTTTTTTACCACTGAGTAGTACTCTAATGTGTAGATGTGCCATACTTTCTTTATCCATTCTTCCATTGAGGGGCATTTAGGTTGTTTCCAGGTTCTAGCTATTACAAATAATGCTGCTATGAACATAGTTGAACAAATGCTTTTGGAGTATGATTAGGCATCTCCTGGGTAAATTCCCAAGAGTGATATTGTTGGATCTTGAGGTAGGTTGACTCCCAGTTTCCTGAGAAACCACCACACTGATTTCCAAAGTGGTTGCACAGGTTTGCATTCCGACCAGCAATGGATGAGTGTTCCCCTTACTCCATATCCTCTCCAGCATAGGTTATCATAGAACCTTCGTCCAGCAACAAATGGAGTCAGAGACAGAGACCCACATCAAAGCACTGGACTGAGCTCCCAAGGTCCAGTTGTAGAGCAGAAGGAGGGAGAATATGAGCAAGAAAGTTAGGAGCACAAGGGGTTGGTCAACCGAGATAGTGCGCCTGATCTAATGGGAGCTCACCAAAGCCAGCTGGACTGGGACTGAACGAGTATAGGATCAAACTGGACCCTCTGAATGTGGCTGACAATGGGGGCAGACTGAGAAGCCAATGATAATGGCAATGGGATTTGTCTATACTACATGTACTGGCTTTTTGGGATCCTAGTCTATTTGGATGCATACCTTCCTAAGCCTGGATGGAGGAAGGAGGGCCTTGGACTTCCTACAGGGAAGGGTACCCTGCCCTCTCAGGACTGGAGGTGGAGGGGGGAGGATGAGTGGAGGAGTAGGTGGGAAATGGGAGGAGGGGAGGAAGTGGAAATTTTGAATGGTATTATTTATAAAGCAATAATAAATAAATAAATAAAAATTAAAAAATATTTTTTTATTTTACATATCAACCACAGTTTCAACTCCCTCCTCTCTCCCTGTTCCTGAAGGGTCCAAGAATAAGAATATAAAAATGTAGATTCCAAAAATAAAAATGTAAAAATAAAAAAATATAAAGTTGTAAGTCTAGAAGAATGAGAACAGACTGTCAGTAGCTTTCTCAGCAGCTTAAGGATTAACTACAAACAGTGGGTTATTCTGCTTTACAACTCAGAGCTCTATTTACAAGGCTGAAGCAAACTGAGAGCCTAACCCCACCCCTGGCTATCCTTGATTAATGACAGATATTAGCTGAGTTAACTTTTAGGAGACACATACATGAACTCTGGGTTACGTATTATCCCTGCTATGAGAAACTGGCAGCATCAAAGCGGAGAGCACAGGGCTTCAGTAAACACTACCTACATGAAAGACAATAGATTAATTACAAACACTAGTTTAACTGAAAAACTCTCTTAATGGAGATTGTACAGTAAGGCAATCTGTATCTGAGTTTTACTTTGAGATTTTAAAAACTCCTTTGTTCAGACCTAATGCTTGGTGCCCCTGCTATAAGAAGGTGTGCTCAGAAACTGGTCTTTGCCACAGTCTTACAAAAACCATCTCTTGCTGTGGTCTCAGCTAGCTGATAAGCTTTTTTGTGTCCCATGGAGATTTTTTATTTTTTCCTGGAATCTGGATTTGGAATAAAGTTCGCTTCTGGTTTATTAGACTTTGGTGGTCTGTCCCCATCTTTGCGCGAACCCCCCTGGACCAACATTCCCTCTCCCAACCTCCCTTCTTCTACCCCACTCATCCACTCCTCCTCCTTCTCCCTTCAAAAGGAGTAAGGTCTCCAATGGGAGTCAACAAAGAAAACATGGAATATCAAGTTGAGACAAGGCCAAGCTCCCCTCCTTCTCGCTGCATCAAGGCTGGGGAAAGCATGCCACCATAGGGAATTGCTTCTAAAAGCCAGCTCATGCACTAGGGACAGATCCTGGTCCCATTGCTAGGGGTCCCACAAACAGACCAAGCCATACAAATGAATACACTGATCTGTAAGCTTTGTATTTCTATGATTATTATTGGTTAGTTTTACAGGAAATAAAGCTAAGGTACAGTGTTTTGTGTGTGTTTGTTTTGTAACTTAGCAAGATAAAACCCTCATTTGTTTCTATACTGCTCTGACCTCCAGGTTGTCTTCATTCTAATACTGAATTATTTCCAATTTTGGAAGTTGCTTACTTATTTTTCCAAAGACTAATTATTGAGAAATCTAATGAATCAAAGGATAAAAGTACATTTCTATCATTTAACTAAAAGAGAAAGAGAACCAAGTCCAGGTCTTTCAGGTTTATTGTTTCCCAGAAGTGAGGTGTCCATGAATCAAGAGATCAAGTACGTTTTAATGAAGCCTTTTCTCTCAGTTAATTCCTAACAGTTTAGAGACACATTCTGTAATTGTGCTTAAATAAATTATTTAATTGATTTTAATTGAAATTAATTTATTTCTGAATTTAAATCAATGCTAAATTTAAATTAATTTAAATCATATTAACTTAAAATTTTTAATAAATATTGGAAATTTAATAATTACATTGAGTGAATGTGAGTGAATATTAATAATTTAGTTATAACTTTATAATTATAAAAAGTGGAAACAGTAACACATCCAGGCCCACTATCACATTGGTGCCATTTGAATGCATAATGGTTAAATGCAATCGGGGATATTGTATCTAAAAGCAGATTTCAAACATTTTTATTACAATTTCATTGTAAGGAACTTGTGTGTAAAAATTAACATGAGTGAGATTAGCCAGAACCAACTTTGTACATCTCAGTGAACTGCAGTGCAGTAGGGATAGCCATTCTGAGGCCTACAGCCTTATTGGATTTTGCCATCAATTACATTTGTATGTATCTGCGCACCGCAAAGCATTTTAACTATCATAGGCACTTCTGTTAAGTAGTACTAACAGCTCACACCTCCAATAACTGTTCTTTCTGATTAGAATAAGTCCCAGCATACTGTGGTGTCAGTTATGGTCACCCATGATCTTAAGATGCTTCTGCATGCTCCTCGGGTACAGCAAACTTCCTGAAAAGCTCTACATGTGCTGCTTTTCTTTTATTAGATCACCACATGTCTGTCTTCATCTGTTCTACAGGTAACAGCTCAAATATTGCCTTGTCAACGGTATTTTCCCAATTATCATTACCTAATCATATTGGCTCCAGTTCCCAGTACCCCACACATGCACCCTTTTTGCCTTTCATTCTTTATGGGGTTTTTTGCATTACTCTTTTTTATTTCTTGCAATTACCACTTTGGAAATTACATATAAATATATTTGTGTGTGTGTGTGTGTGTGTGTGTGTGAGAGAGAGAGAGAGAGAGAGAGAGAGAGAGAGAGAGAGAGAGAGGTATTAAGAGAGCTGGGTATTCGCATGGACACACGTAACTTTAAGCTCAGTATCCATCCTTGCATAGTGAGCTGTCAATAACTATTAGTTGAATAAATACCTGAAATGATTTTAGTAACAAGAAATTAAGCCTCAGAAAGGATAGGCAACTTATAGTTCAAACATATGAATATTTGGTTAAAAGAGTTTACAGGATTCTGATGCTGGTCCTGTGGTGGTCATTGCCCAGGAGTGTTTGAGGGAAAGATGAGACAGTACATATAAATAACTCATTAGATACAAAAGGCCAGATAGTGACCCCAACATCACAGCCTACTATGTAGGGAAGATTTGGAGTGAGGAGGTAGAGCCAAGCTAAGATGATGTCACTTGTCAAAGAAGCCATCTGGGTATCCCCAGTGGCAGTCTAAGGGAAAAAATAAAAAAAGAAAGCACAATTCCTGCAATAGAATTCCAGACTAGTTTGATCAACAGCAAGGAGATCAAATAGGACACCGAAGGAGGAAATGTCAGGCAGCTGATCAGAGGCACTACTGGAAGGACGCAACAGGGGATCTGAGAATTGCTGGGGGAAAAACTGTAAAGTCGATCAGCCAGTGGCACTAATGGAGGGTCGGAAGGAATTGATGGTGAACTCCTGGCAGGCCACGCTACAGCTGGTAGCAGCAGGAAGGCCAGCAGGGTGAGAGGAAGGAGCAGGTAATCAAACCGTCCATTGGGCTGATTAGACAAGAAGGGAGGGAGTTCAACTGCAGCAGGATCAGAGGTTTGGGAGAAGCAATGACAGAACAAGGTCAGGCTGCTGAGCCCAGAAGCTGGTTGGGCAGCATTCTGATCAGCCAGCTGTGACAGCTCATCAGCAAAGGGAGCCAAGGACTGCAGCAGAAAGGAGGGCAGAGAGGATGGGACCATACAGAGAGCCTGGGAATTTCTGACAGCTGTTCCATAGAGCAAGAGGTTGGGACTTTTGAGTTTGAAGCCTTTTGTTTGGCAAAGGGATTCCTTCACACACCAGAAGCAGAGCATATAGCTCAGCTGCATTTTGTACTGTCCCAAAGCTCTGGGAATTGTCACCTGAAAACTCACTGATAAATCCATGCAGAGGCCAGCTCCCAGTGTCTCCCTATAGGGCAGCTTTGCCAGAAGCTTACACTCACTATTCAAATCTAGCTGATCTGGAACTGTCCAACACATGCAATGTTGCTCCTTCCCTGTCCTTTCTTCAGCTTTCCTTTTTAAACGTAACACCTATATTCTTAAAATTATTCTCCAAAGACTTTGATTCAATTGTTGCGCAATGTTCCCCAAGCCTTGGGCAGAAGGAGTTGTTTCATAGATGTATCCATTAGGACTAGGTTCTACAGCTCTGCATTTTGCTTGGTTCTGCCTTTCTGTAACACTCTCATCTCTCGTAAACAGAAGTTTCCTTGATGGGGATGAGAGTTACACTTATCTGTGAATTTAAAGACAGATGTAATTAGTTAGGGATTTTGCTGTTTTAGGAAAGCAGTGGTTGTTCTCTTCTAAAATCCATGGCTTCACTAGCCCTGTGTAGTTGGCTAGTGCCAATTTTCCTCTTGCTTTTTCTCTTGCTGAACAAGTCTTAAGTACTATTGGAGAGCCGCACATAACCAGCACGGCATGTGTGTGCTTCTGCATACTTTGGGTTATCATGTCATGCTGGGCATTCATTGTGGTTCACAGATATTATAGTGGGTAGGAATATTGCCTGTTTTCCTCATCTGGTAACAGGAAAGTTAGGTGAGTTCCAGAACAGGAGCTTTTGGGCTCAGGGTCAGAAAGGCATGCCACCTTCAGCAATAGGGACTTATCTTCCACCTCTGTGGGCCAACCAAGTACAATAGCAGCAGCCTGTGTGTTTAGGAGGAGTCTCTTGGGCAGCCCTGACCAGCAGTTCAAATGAGGGCTTCTCATGCCTGCTGTTGGGGTTTTCATTAGGTGTCTTCAGCTCTTGTAGGCAGCAAGATCAGCCCAGATGAGGAAATTTGATTTACACTATAATGTACATATTTGTAAAGACATGTATATTTAATGATTTTTAAAGGTAAATCATTAATAGTATAATTTCTTAGGACTTTTTCAGGCATACAATGGACTTTTTAAAAGAGAGAGTACATGTAATGATAGAAAAATAGAATTCTTGGTGCTATTTGTTCATTGCCTTCTGAGCTTCTTCTAATATAAACACATCACCACCAGTAATCTCATTTTTTATGCTTTACAATCTAGTCGTTGGTCTGTAATCTGTACTATATTTGTGACATCTTGAGAATTCAGAATTGCACATTCATACCAACTATACCAATAATTAACTTTTTGTATACCTACTTGAATATACTTTGTCTTCAGAACTAAACAATCCCACTTTTTTTGAGAAATGTGGCTTATGGAGGTCAGTAGAATAGTCATGGGGTCATTTGCATGAAAATGGGGAAGACAAAACACAGTAGCGAGTCCATCATTAGGAACCTTTGTCATTCCTATTGTCTTCATATTTCAAATAAGTTTAGGAGATGCCAAGGAGAAACGTGCCTAGGATCCCACGATTCTTCCCAGCTCTCCATTCTATAGGTCAGAGACTAAAAGAGGCTCTCTGCCAAAGGTGACAACGTCTTTGCTTTATAAAAAGCATCCCGGTTGTGTAAAGAGTGGAGCAGGTGACACACTCCTGAGAAGTGAGATTTCTATAGTTGGTATGTGTCACAGAAGCTGTGGATGAAGCATGTCTTTACTGTCACCCTTTCTGACCTCTTGTATTACTTACTCACTCTAGATGAAGGAAGAAATATTTAAGGAGTTATTTTAATGTTTGAAGAAGTATTTTTGATATTAACACAGGTTAATGCTGTAATAATTAGAACAATGAGGTACCAGAACAAGAGTAGACTGATTGATTAATGATACAAAATAGAAAATTTATGTTCAACCAGAGGATTTTAAGTTAGTGCAATGCTGATATTTCATATCCCCAACAATAGATGAACTTCCTTAGTCAATCTTCAGACTATTAAAAATGGTCAATCTTCTGACTATTAAAAATACCAAACAGAGCCTGGCAAGGTAGAACACTGGGTAAAATAGCTTCCTTTACAAGCCTGACCACCTGAGTTCCATCATGAATTTTATGGATGGAGGAGAGACGTGATTCCAGAAAATGGTCTTTTGACCTCTGCACACACATGCACACATGTGCACAAACAAAGGAGTGAGGAGGGCACAAAAGTTGAGTTGGAAGGAAGATAATAGTGTAATCAGTACATCTAAATACAGTAATCATGAATGGAATTCTCTAAAAGATTATAAAAAAGAATAACAAAAAAAATACTTTTCAAAACTACCAAACAAAGATGTAAAACCTTAAGATGAAACAAGACACCTTTGGTAATCATACTGGTTATAGACCAGGGGGTGCCACAAACACAGTGAGAGCAGCCCTCCCCAGCATTGCATCAGAAAGGATATAAATGACATAGTCCATAGGATAAGGACACATTACAGTCTTACAACCTTTCTAAAATTCTGCTACGCAAAATTTAACATACATTGTTACAATGGCAGATCTCTTTATAAATACCTCAGTAATTCTTTAAATCGAATCAAACTGAAGTATGTTTTGTTTTATAACTGGTATTCAAACCTTAAACGTTGTGAAGTGCCTAATACTATGTTGTGATCTTTTTCATCTTTGTGACAAAGTAATGAACCAGAATAAGTTAATATGTTAGAAATCTTGAATAGTTTTACCCCGCCAACTTCTCTGTTCCGGATGGAAGTAGCCCAAGGAGTATCTGTCCCATGGTATGTTGTAGGGGATCTTTTAGCATTCTAGACATTGTGTCTGTGAAGATTCAAACTCAGTATTATTCTATTACATTATACATGAGGCTTTTCAGAGAAGTGCTACATTTTTATCAGACTGTTCTCTCTCTTGGAGATGGAGAGGGAACAAAAGAAAGATATTTCTTGGCAGTTTTATGATATGAATCATAATGGTTATTTTGATGAATGCTTCCAAATTCGTAGCATTACATGCAGTAGTCATTCTTTCAAGGAAGTGAGTGAAGCAGCAAGAATCTTAACAGACAGGGGAGGTCTTGGAAAGGACATGATGAAGTAGAAAAGAATATCACATACAACTCTAACATACCTGTGCATGTACATATCTAAGTACGTGTATATGCTCACAATCACTCTACTATATCCTCACAGATGATATTTGTTCGTTCTTGAGAAAATATCACAATTTCTCTTCCCATTTTGATATTTTAGAGATTTATTTAATTTACTTTATGTACATGAATGTTTAAGTTTCATGTATATCTATGCTCCATATACATGCCTGGTACCTGTGAAGGCCAGGAGAGGGTGTTGGAGCCCCTGGAACTAATGTCATGATGTTATGAGCCACCATGTGGATATGAAAATTGAACCCAAATACTCTGTCAGAACAAAACATGCTCTTAACTGTTGATCCACCTCTCTATCCTTCTCCTGTTCCATTTTTAAATAACATTTTCGAACCTATGTTTAAATCAATATTGTGAAAGAAGAAATGAGGACAGTTTCTTGTAGGTTCTCGGTAGAGCATTAACTCAGGATATGCCAAGGCCTTGGGATCAAGTCCCAGAGGAACAAACTAAATCAAATAAATCAAAATTTAGAAACCTACTTAGATTATAGCTATAAAAAGCCCATAAAAATTTAAAATGAGCCCAAATATTGATTAGACCCCATATCTGATAGAATACACAGGAGTGATAAATTATTCTGACCATCAGCCCTGGTCAGGCAGGCTAGCCACACTGCGCCCTGCCTGCTGCTCACTTTTACTGCCTCAGCCACAATTTCATCATACTTAATGTTAACAGATATGCAGAGCCCTTTGGGAAAACTAAATTCCCGTTTCAGAGCTATATAAAACATTTCAAACACAATGGGTTTAACAAACTTTATTTATCAAGGTATCAGGGAGCCATTGAATTATAAATAGTGTGCAGCTTTTTAAGGGAATACTAATTATTGGAAGTAACATGGACTGGCAATCCATCTTAAGATGATATTAGAGATAGGGTCTAATAATACTCTGGAAAGAGGACCTGACTATCAACATTAAAAGCTCACTATGTTATTTTATCATTAATGTGATTGTTCATTACTGAACCAGAATTGCTTCGAAGCAATTTATGCATTTCTAGTCATACAACTTAGGACCATCATGCAAGGGCAAGGTTCAGATAAAAAAAAAAAAAGGACTGATTGATACTTGGGTTGAATTCAAATTCTTATTATATCAAATGAACTGACTCAGTGGCTGAGTATTGCATAAATCCGTATCTTAATGGAAGAGTATCTTGAGTAGAGGTAGCAGACTCAGATACTTGTAGAACCTGAAGACTATTATAGCAGCATATATCAGGTTGATATTGACTAGTAAAGGATATTAGGGCTTATGTAGAACTTCCAAATTTATTAAAAATGTAACTATGCTTGGAGGATATATTCTAAGGGCTATACTCAGCCCAGATATTATCAATTTGATCTGGTTAAATGGTTACAGTATACAAAGTACCCCTGATATGATAAACCCAAATGTCAGCAATGAGCAATCTCATTATCCTTCTGTATAAGACAATTATTTCCTGGGTGATTGCCAGTTATTCTATACCTAATAGGCTCTGCTACTAGCCACTTGCAGAGAAACACAGTAGTTACTTTCCATGTTGACAATTTGGGGGACTTAGAATTCAGTCTGCAAACAGTAAATGAAAATGAATGGCGACAAGCTCTGTGGCAAATTACTGAAGATAGAGCTTGTGGTGTCAGCATTGAATGATTATGCTTTGACACAGGGATCCAGCAGTGAATGTGGGAGACTCTCTGAGACAGGAAATGGTACCCTGCTCACATGAGTTCTCAGGGTTCCTTAGTACTTATTGTCATTCTTTATTTCTCCATCTACCATTGCTAAAGTAACTAGCAAGCCACAAGGCAGTGAACTTTCAATAAATAGAATCTGTTGCTGAAGTTTGAGTTGGTTGAAGTCCTGCTTTCTGAGGTTACTACTGTATAAGCAACATTGTGCTCCTTACATTCCTCAGATAAATTTAAATTTAATGTAATTAATTTAATTGCAACAAAAGACAATAATACACATTTACAATATTGTCTTGTGGATTAAATGAATCTGTGTGTTTGAAAGCCCAGCTCCTGATATATAAAGAGCACACAAAACTCAATATATACTATCAGATAAAATGTGATCCTATGCAGTTAGATAAAAGAAGGCAGCAAATGGGAAGTGAATGCAGCGACGCTATGGCAACCACACATCTAATCCAGGACTCATTCTGCAATAATTTTGTTTGGTTGTTTTTCTACTGATCTTGTCTTATTTTGTTTGTTTATTTTCATTTTTGTTTTCTAAGAAACTCACTTGGTGCTCAGAAGTGATTTGGAAACCCAACCCAGGAGTCAGGGAGAAGACTTCAGAATGGCGGTGGTTTATAGTCACCAGACTGTAAGTGGAAACCATCCAGAACTAGGAGAGCTTTTCACTCATTCAACAAGCTGTGCTTTGTATCCCTTATGGACTGTGGATGACAAGTCAGGAACTGAATTCCTGTGGATTAGCCCACAGAACTCTAATAAGATTGCTTATCACTGGCAGCATAACAAGCACATTCTTTCTATTGCCCCCCTTGGAAAATTAAGAATACTATGATTTTTCTTTTCTTACATAGAAATTATGTCCAACTATAGCTTCTAGAAATGATGGGTTATTTTCCCACTCTAAGACAGAGAAAAATTTGTGTGACTCCAATACATGTTCATTTTCAGCTTGCTGAAGAAAGGGTACCTTGCTGAGGATTGTGGTGACCTGTTCTACTTTGTCAAAGGGAAGTGCCCTCCCACCTGGCCACATTTAATACAAAATCTGTTGCTTTGCACACAGTGTCACATCCATTCGACTCTGTGTTAGTTTCTACAGAACAGTACAGCTCTCTTACTTTCCTCCTCTTGAAATAAACTGAACTATGCCAAGCTGATGACTCATGACAAATGATTCATTCTTCCAGAAAAGTAAATAGCATGAGCGAATCTTGTGATTCTTATAAGCTCAAATCTAGTCACTAACACTAGCATTATTTCCTTTAATTTAGAATTGAATTGATTTAATTAGCATTGGCATCTTAAAATCTGTACATGGTAGCAAAAAAATGTTACTAAGAAAAATAATCAGTATTTGGGCCTGCATGAGAAGATAGCAGTAGTTTGGATTACCAAAGGCCCAGGTATGGAAGGTTAGGCCAATAACACAACACTGATGGAAGACAGTGAAACTTTTAGGAGGAGATTGTAGTGGAAAGAATTTAAGTCATTACAGTATGGTCTTAGTTGGTGTTGGAACTTGTTTCCAACCCTATTTCTGCTTTCCTGACATTTCTTAAGTCACATCCCATAAACAAATTCATAAACTATTATAAGCCAAATCTGGATGACAGAGGAATCACAAAATATCTTCTTTTAACTAGAAAATTTAATAAAAACCACAAATTAGCATCATTGTATCTATGTATTACATGACCAATATCCCTTATGAAAACAGAAATATATCCATATTTCAGGAAATGTGGAAATGACAGAGATGTTCTCTGAAGCCTCCTTAGTAGCTATGAATCAGTCATCAGTTAACTCAATCTGTTTGACGAACTGGCCTGGGTTCAGCAGAATAGGTTATCTGCCTAGTTATACGTACAGGAATACTGAATTTAGAACTCAAAACATTAAGGACAAAGGGCAGGCATGCTACTCAGTATTAGCATGCAGACCACACTGCTATGAGACTCTAGTATAGGACTTGATGTTCACTGTGGGACTGTGCATGGCCTGATCAATTTTTCACTGGCCCTGGAGAAAATCCCAAATCTGATTCTACTGATCCTCAATAACTGTAAATGGTTTTCCATGTCATTCAGACACAGAGGGTTCACTAAAATAGTTCCAATCTTTGATGCAACAGGAATATTGGAAGCTTTAGATTACTTTAAGGACATTCTCACACCTGGAGCAGATATGACACTGTCAATTTCACTAACTTCAGGCATATATGTTATAAGAAGTCTTTTCTTTCCTTCCCCCGTGGAAATGTTGAATGTTCATTCAGAAGACCCATGCATTAAGAAGAATGTAAGGCTACCAGAGATGTGATGCGTAGTAAATTCAAAACATGCTTCTCTGGGTTTCCTCAGTGTCTGTTGTTATATCCCCCCTTTCGTTTCTGATTTTGTTAATTTGGGTATTCTTTCTACATTTTGGTCAGTTTGGATAAAGATTTGTCTATTTTGTTGATTTCCTTGAAGAACCAACTCTTTGTCTCATTGATTCTTTATATTATTTACTTTGTTTCCATTTTGTTGATTTCAGATCTCAATTTGATTATTTCCTGTCATCTAGTTCTCCTGGGTGAGTTTCTTCTTTTGTTCTAGAGTTTACAGGTGTTCTATTAACACATGGGTGTGTTATTTTTTTGCCTTCTTTATGTAGGCATTTAGTGCTATGAACTTTCCTTTTAACACTGCTTTCATTGTGTCCCATAAATTTGGGTATGTTGTGTGGTCACTTTTCTTTAAATTTAAGAAGTCTTTAATCTCTTCCTTTATTTCTTCCTTGGCCCATTAGTGATTCAGGTAAGCATTGTTTAATTTCCATGTGTTTGTGGCTTTTTGAAATTAGTATTGGTGTTAAATTTTAATATTAAACCATGGTGATCTGATACTTCTCAAACCTATACTCTATAAAATTGGAAAACTTAAAGAAATGGACAATTTTGGAATAAATATCACTTACCAAAATTAAATCAAGATGAGATAAGCAAATTAAATAGAACAATGGCTACTAAAGAAATAGAAACAGCCATCAAAAGTCTCCCAATGAAAAAAGCCTAGGACCAGATGGTTTCATCACAGAATTCTACAAGATTTTCAAAGAAGAACTAATACCAACACTCCTCAAATTGTTCCACATAATAAAAAAAAGAAGGAACATTGTCAAACTGTTTTTACAAGGCTTCAATTTACCATGACACCCAAACCACACAAAGAAAGAGAATTTTAGATCAATCTCACTCATGAACATTGATGCAAACTTACTCAATAAAATACTGGCAAACAGAATCCAAGAACACATCAGAAAAATCATCCTACGTGATCAAGTAGGCTTCATCCCAGAGATGCAGGGATGGTTAAACATATGAAAATCTATCAATGTAATCCTCCAAATAAACAAATTGGAACAAAAACACACTATCATCTTATTAGATGATGGAAAATCCTTGGACAAAATACAACATCCATTCATGATAAAGGGCTTGAAGAGAGTAGGGATACAAAGAACATACCTAAACATAATAAAGGCAACATAGAGCAAGCCAATAGTCAACATCAAAATAAATGGAGAGACACTCAAAGGGATCCCACTGAATTTAGGAACAAGAAAGGGTTGTTTACTCTCTCCACATCTATCCAATATAGTACTTGAGGTTCTAGTTAGAGCAATAAGATGACAAAAGGAGATCAAGGTGATACAAATCAAAAAAGAAGTCAAACTCTCACTATTTGCTGACAATATAGTAGTTTACATAAGTGACCCTAAAAATTCTATCAAGAAAATTCTACAACTCATAAACTTAAGTAATGTAGCATGATTCAAGATTAACTCAAAATAATCAATAAGACTCCGTTATACAATGATAAATGGGCTGAGAAAGAAATCAGAGAAGCATCACCCTTCAGAATAGAAACAAATAACATAAAATATCTTGGAGTAACTATAATCAAATAAGTGGAAGACATGTATTACAAGAACTTTAAATCTCTGAAGAAAGAAAATGAAGAAAACACAAGAAAGTGGAAAGAAACCCATGCTCTTGAGTAGATAGAATTAACATAGTAATAATGGTAATCTTACAAAAAACAAACTACAGATTCAGTGCAATGCCCATGAAAATCACAGTAAAATTCTTTACAGACCTTGAAAGAGCAATACTCAACTCCATATGGAAAAGCAAAAAACCCAGAATAGCAGCCAAAACAATCCTGTACAATAAAGGAACTTCGGGAGTCATCATAATCCCTGACTTTAAACTCTACTACAGAGCTATATATAGTACTGAAAACAGCCTGGTATTGGCATAAAAACAGACAGGAGGACAAATGGCCAGAATCAAAGACCCAGATAACAACTCACACACCTGATTTTTTACAAAAAAGCAAAAAACCCATAAAATGGAAAAAAGAAAGCATATTCAACAAATGGTGCTGGTACAATTAAATATCCACATGTAGAAGAATGAAAGTAGATCCATATCTATTGCCATGCACAAAACTCAAGTCCAAATGAATCACGCATCTCAACATAAAACCAACCACACTGAACTTCATAGATTAGAACATGGAAAGTACACTTGAACACATTGACACAGGAGACCACTTCTTAATATAACCCCAGTAGCACAGACACTGAGAGAAACAGTTAATAAATGGGACTTCCTGAAATGGAGAAGCTTCTGTAAAGCAAAGGTTATTATCGACAAAACAAACTGGCAGCCTACAGAATGAGAAAAGATCTTCACCAACCCCACATCATACAGAGGATTGATCTCCAAAATGTTCAAAGAATCCCAGATTGGTCATCAAAAGAATAAATAGTACAATTAAAAATTAGAGTACAGACATTAACAGATGAATCTAAAATGGCTGAAAGGCATTTAAGGAAATGCTCAACATTCTTAATCATCAGAAAAATGCAAATCAAAACAACTTTGAGATTCCATATTACACCTGTAATTATGGACAAGATCAAAAATATTGATGGCAGCTTATTCTGGAGAAGATGTGGGGTAAAGATAACACTCCTCCATTGCTGTTGGGAATGCAAACTGGTATAGTCTCTATGGAACTAGTGTGGTGATTTCTCAGAAAATTAGGAAACAATCTACTTCAAGACCCTGCAATATTACCACTTTTGCATATATACCCAAAGGATACTCAGTCATACTACAAGGGCATGTATTCAACTATGTTCATAGCAGCATTATTTTTAATAGCCAGAACCTGGAAGCAACCTAAATGCCCCTAAACTAAAGAATGGATAAAGAAGATGTGGTACATTTACACAATAGAGTACTACACAGTGGAAAAAATAAATGACATCTTGAAATTTGTGGGCAAATGAATGCATCTAGAAAACAACATATTGAGTGATGTTACTGAGTCCAGAAAGACAAATATAATATGTACTCACTCATAAGTGGCTTTTACACATAAAGCAAAGAAAAACTAGCTTACAATTTATAATCCCGGAAAGCCTAGGCAGCAAAGAGGACTCTAAGACAGACATACATGGATCTAATATACATGGGAAGTAGAAAAAGAAGATTTCTTGAGTATATTTGGAGCATGGGGATCATGTGAGAGTGTAGAAGAAGAGGGGGGAGCATAGAAAACTATACAGCTCAATAGAAACAACTTATTAAAAAAAAACAAAACTCAAACTGAGAAAATTCTGTAAATTGAAAATCTGGGTAAATGAACAGTAACTACACATGCAAGCAAAACCAGAATACAAGAGATGGAAGAGACAGTCTCAAGTGTTGAAGCTACCATAGAGGAAATAGATACATTTGTCAAAGAAAATGTTAAATCCAACAAATTCTTAACACAAAACATCCAGGAAATCTGGGACACTATGAAAAGACCAAAACTAAGAATAATAGGAATAGAAAAAGCAGAACTCCATTCAAAGACACAGAAAATATATTCAACAAAGTCATAAAAGAAAACTTTCCAAACTAAAGAATTATATCTCTATGAAGGTACAAGAAGCTTACATAACACCATATAGACTGGACCAAAAAAAATTTCCCTTGCCATAAAATAATCAAAATACAAACATAAAGAATAAAGAAAGTGCCATGCTGCTGGTGCGGTCTGGATGCTGAGACTGGTAGGGGGTGCCGGGATTGAGACATGGAGGCTTCTTTTTTGCCTCAGCTAAAGACTTTTATACCTCTACTGCTTCTGTGGAAAACCACTGGCCAGAAAGAACACAAACATCCTTGTCAATTACAGACCATAAGGAAGTTCCACTGTCAGTCTGGGAGACTGAGGGCAGCTAGATCACAACTCCCCCCCCCCCCGTTTTATTTTATAAAATAAACAGTGCCTGTCTTGTTACTTTGTGTGGAATACCTTGCCTATCATGGGTAATAGCCCTCTAATATTCCATGTCTTAGGTGGCATCCTGCTCCCAAAGTATTGCCCGTCCATGGCTACCCAGACACATAGCCCTAAACCTAGTATCCCTAGGACTGATAATGAGACAGAACAGCGCCACAACCATATAGCATGCACTAACTGGGTGGTAAAATTAACAAAAGCAGTATTCCAAACCCCTCTCATATGATGGTTGAGTTCCATAACAGTAGCAGAAGCATGCAATACAGTGCCAGGAGTAATACACATAACATGATTAACTATTGAAAAGTCCAATGAAGTCCACTTGCTCCTGAACCAGAGCCACTTGTTGGTTCAAGGTCAAAATGCCCAATTGACTATGTCCATTAAGATCATTATGAATGTCCAAAGCATTGCTGACTCAGCCATCTGGTTGACAGTCTCAGCTGTCTGCACAGTCTGGGAGAGAGCAATTCCGGCAGCAGTATCTGCGGTGGCAGAGATGGCAATAATGGCAATCACACCTGTGGTGATTCCAAGGTCTCTCTTCTGCCGATCTTCTATGCTCCAGCACTTGTTGCCATATTTGCTGATACTCCTGACACCGTGATGTCCCCCAGGCTGGGCACTGACTGGGCCAGGGCAACGTGCCTTTTGCCGCAGCCACCTATCACAGCTCTACTCCAGCTGCCTTCTGGCCCCAGACGCACTCTCTCTGGGTCCAAACTGCTGCATGGAGTGGAGCAGGGAAGCAGTCTTGCTGCTCTGGAACCACTGAAGGGGCCCCACTTAAACAATCTTTTAGGGAATTTGGGCATTGTCAACCTGTCTGGCTACTTCCTGCTGCATGGGGGTGCTGTATTTGTGGGGGTATTTTACATCAACATTTCAGAGGGTCTCGGTGAATCAAACCACATAAATTTGCAATGAATCCACAGGTTCTCATTCTCTGTGGAGACAAAAGCAGAACCTCTTTTCCAAAGCATCAAATCCTTAGGCTTGTATTTTAAAGTCAAAATACCTTTCTTAGCAGTTCCCAGAATCAAATGTCTTTCTCCAGTCCAGAACACAAAAGACAACACAATAACATACATCTTTACACATTCTATCTTTTTGAGGCCTTCAATTCACCCTCCTGCCTCCTCTTTATTACTTCCCTACTGGCCAGTCTTTTGGAGGGCATCCCTCAAAGTGTCTCTGCGGATGAAGAAACGCATACTCCTTTTAATCTGACTTGGCTTGTTCCCAGTCTGTAACATTTAAACCCCCTCCCATAATAAACCAGGGGCTAACTTGAGTTATTGTATGAAATCTTCGGCTGTCTTCCTTGTTACTTTCATGCCTTGTTACTTTAAGAGTTTCAGTTACTTTTTGATGTCTTCAATTCACCCTCCTGCCTCTTCTTTATATTTGCTAGTCTTTTGGAGCATGGCCCTCAGAGTATCTCTGGGGATGAAATAAAACACATTACCTTCCCCAATACGCTCCTCAATTTAGCTGGCAGATGGAACGACCCTGTTCACGAATCCCCACTTTCTAGATTTCAGTGGGACCTCCACTTGCTGTGCCCAGTGCAGCCTGGATGCTGAGACTGGTGGGGTGCTGGGATTGAGATGGAGGCTTCTTTTCAGGTGGAAGAACAGCAACCTTTATTTTGCCTCAGCTAAAGCATTTTATACCTCTACTGCTTCTGTGGAAAACCACTGGCCAGCAAGAACACAAACATCCTTGTCAATTACAGACCACAAGGAAGTTCTGCTGTCGGTCTGGGGGAGTGAGGGCAGTTAGATCACAACAAGAAAGAATATTAAGAGTTGGAAAGGCCAAAGGCCAAATAACATATAAAGGCACATCTATAAGAATTATACCCGACTTCTCAATGGAAACCATGAAAGCCAGAAGGTCCTAGACAGATGTGCTGCAGACAACAAGAGACCTCAGTTTCAAGCCCAGACTACTATACCCAGCCAATCTTTCAATCAGTATCAATGGAGAAAACAAAATATTCCATGACAAAAACAGATTTAAACAATACCTATCCACAAATCCAGCGCTACATAAAGTACAAGAAGGAAAACTCCAACTCAAGGAAGCTAAATGCACCCACAAAAACCACAGGCAACAGATAATCTCCCACCAGCAAGCCCCAAAGAAGGGAAACACACAAACACTACCACCAAAAAATAACAGGAATTAACAATCACTGGTTGTTATTATCCTTAATATCAATGGACACAATAAATCTCTAAAAAGACAATAGCTAAGAGAATGGATAAGAAAGCAGAACCCATCCTTCTGCTGAATACAAGAAACACACCTTTACCTCAAAGATAGACGTTACATCAAGATGAAATTTCAATCCTGAACATCTATGCCCCTAATACAAGAGTACCCACATATGTAAAACAAACATTACTAAAGCTTAAATAGCACAGCAAACCCTACACACTAATAGTAGGAGACTTCAACAACCCACTCTTACCAATGAATACGTCTGCCAGACCAAAGCTGAGCAGGAAAATACGAGAACTAACAGATGTCATGAATCAAATGGACTTAACAGACATCTATAGAACATTTCACCCAAACAAAAAAGAATATATCTTCTTCTCAACACCTCATGGAACCTTCTCTAAAGCTGACTACATACTCGGCAACAAAGCAAACCTCCACAAGAACAAAAAAACTGGAATAAGTCCCTATATCTTATCAGATCACCATGCTTTAAAGTTAGAAGTTAACAACAACACTAATTGCAGAAAGCCTACAAACACGTGGAAATTGAACAGTGCTCAGTTGAATCACCCCTGAGTCAAGTAAGAAATAAATAAAGAAATGAAAGACTTCCTAGAATTTAATGAAAATAAAGGCACAACATACCCAAACTTATGGGACACTATGAAAGCTGAGCTAAGAGCAAAGTTCACAGCACTAAGTGTCTACATAAAGAAAGTGGTGAAATCTCACAGTAGTGACTTAACAGCACACCTGAAAACTCCAGAACAAAAAGAAGCAGACTCATTTAGAAGGAGTAGATAACAGGAAATAATCAAATTGAGAGCTGAAATCAATAAAATAGAAACAAAGAAAACAATACAAAGTGGAACAGTGGAAGAAAGTGCTGGTACTTTGAGAAAATCAAGAAGATAGACAAACCTTTACCCAAACTAATCAAAAGATAGAGAACATCCAAATTAAAAAAAAATCACAAATGAAAAGGGAGACATAA
>PVIU01022329.1:0-29613 GCA_004026605.1 Ondatra zibethicus
TGCCTGCTGTGCATGTGTATAAAAGTCAGCTATGGCTGTGGCTGGCTGTTGGTTGCATGCCTGCTGTGCACTCGTATGAAAGTCAGCTATGGCTGTGGCTGGCTGTTGGTTGCATGCCTGCTGTGCACGTGTATGAAAGTCAGCTATGGCTGTGGCTGGCTGTTGGTTACGTGCCTGCTGTGCACGTGTATAAAAGTCAGATATGGCTGTGGCTGGCTGTTGGTTGCATGCCTGCCATGCACACGTATGAAAACCAGATATGGCTGTAGCTGGCTGTTGGTTACGTGCCTGCTGTGCACACGTATGAAAGTCAGCTATGGCTGTGGCTGGCTGTTGGTTGCATGCCTGCTGTGCACTCGTATGAAAGTCAGATATGGCTGTGGCTGGCTGTTGGTTACAGGCCTGCTGTGCACGTGTATAAAAGTCAGATATGGCTGTGGCTGGCTGTTGGTTGCATGCCTGCTGTGCACGTGTATGAAAGTCAGCTAGGCTGTGCCTGGCTGTTGGTTACGTGCCTTCTGTGCATGTGTATGACTCAATTTCCTTCCCCATAATCCACGTACAAAATGGAACCATGGGCACCTGTAATCTCAGCAATGAGGAGCTGGAGACAGGTGGCTCCTGAGGCATGCTGGGCCAGCCTAGCTTACTAGGTGGACTCCAGGCCAGTTAGTGACACCCTGTCTCGGCAAACAAGGAAGACATCATCTGAATGTTGCCCTTGGGCCTCTACACACTTGACACACACACATAGGAAAATAATCTTACAGGCCAATGACAGGACAGCTCAAGGAAGCATATACATTTGTTTCAAATTCATTTTCAATGTTCAGATTATTTACATACAAATTTACAGATAATAAATCTCTCTATTAACACATCAAAATAAATGATTTAGCTAGAGTCCACTTCCAAATTGCATAACTCCTACAAAGTGTAATGCTACACCAGGTAGACTGTCTTGTTACTAGCAGAATGTTCCTAAGTCAACTGGCTTAGAAACAAATAGTCTCTTAGAAAAAGAAACACAGTCCAGACATGGAGTGGCTACAGTCATGCTGGTTTACTGCCTCTGTGACATCAGGTCCCGGTTTATTCTCTTCTGTAATGGCTATGATTGTTACACTGTGGCCACTGCTGGGAGTCTTTTTAGGCACCATGTCCAGACAAGGTGATGCTCACTAAGGTTTGGCTTCTTTGAGGAAACCCTTTCAATAGATGATCTCTGATAACCCCTCTAACTCTTTAGATTTGGGTCCAAGGCTACAGGGAAGGATTATCACTACTAATGACACCAGGAGTTATAGCCCATATTCCCAGGGAGTGACAGAAGGCAAGGGATGTTGTCTGCCACACCCTTATTTGTGTGTTCTCACCTCCTAGTGATGGTAGAGTAGAGAACGTTCCCCACACTAGCACACATACAGTGCTACACAGCCCTTATGCTCTAGGACCTAAGCATCTACATAAAAAGTAAGTGAACAAACAGGAGATAGGAAGGAGAACATTCTTAGTTCGTGGTTGTACAGAGTACAGTGAGCGCTAAAGCTATTTCTCACCCTTGAAGACTTCTGGCTTAATTTAAAATGATCTATTCAGAGTTTTCTATTTTATAGATACATTTCTGTTGTCTTTGCTATAGTTAAAAACAACAAAAAATTGGCTTCTTACAGATATAATCCTGTAACAATGACCAAATGCATTTTAAAATACAAGGAACAAGGAAAAAGCATAGTTCATAACTTTCAAATCCTACTTCAGTGAAGTGCATATTCAGAAAGTAACATGACTGTGAACTTAGTTAGAATGGGCTACTTTACCATATGTTACAAACTAAGGATATGCTTTTCCAAGCTTGATTAAAACTGAACGAACATATGATTTCTGTGATGGTTACTAAAATAAGAACAAGAAATCCCAAGTCCTGTGTTCCTAGGGAATTATTTGCCAGTTGAATGCAGCAAACTTGGCTAACTCGACTGACAGTTTTATATCCTGTAGTTATAGAGTGTACTTATTTCTAGCAGATTATCTTAATTTTTACATAACATCCCTTAGTACTAGCAGTTTCCAAAGGAGTGTACGTCTCACATTAAAGTGAGTCAACTCCCTGATAGCAGTTTGAAATCATGCTTAAACGTATTTATACATTCTTACTCCTGTATAGGCTGCTATGTGGTTTTTTTTCACAATTGTGGTTTCTGCCCTGTGAATTTCCAGGTGGATCTACTTCACATGGACATGTCCTGCTCACTTTTGTGGGCTCTCTGATAAAGTATCCTTTGGTATGTGTGAGTGTGGTTCTGGGACCACCTGGACACCAAAGCCTGCAGTTTATTAAGTCCCTGTGTAAAATCTGTATTTGTGTACAGCCTACATAATCTTCCTATGTATTTTAACTCATCTGTAGATTATCTATAATGCTTAATATCATACAAATGCAATATCAAAGTTGTTGTATTGTAAAACTTAGGGAATAACAAGAAAAAAGTCTGTATTTATTCAGTACAGAAAAAACCTTTTCCCTAAGTAGTTCTGGTTGGTTGAATCCTTGGATACGGAAGCTATGGGTGCTGAGGAACAAATGTACACAGGGCTCCACTTGCTCACTGAGGCGGCCACCTGAGTCTGCTGTAGGGGAGCCTCCCACACAGCTACGTGGCGCTCCCTCTTCGGTGAATCCTCTGATGGCTATTGAATGCTGACTTGTGGTAGAATTTCTTCCCACACTCGGTGCACTCGTAGGGCTTCTCTCCCGAGTGTGTTCTGTAGTGCACGGTGAGGTAGGACATCCGAGAGAAGGCTTTCCCACACTCGCTGCATTCAAAGGGCTTCTCCCCTGAGTGGATCCGGTGATGGATGGTGAGGTACGACATCTGCGAGAAGCACTTCCCACACTCGTAACACTCATAGGCTTTTTCCCCTGTGTGTGTCCGCTGGTGCCTGTTCAGGGCGGAGTTCTGGCAGAAGGTCTTCCCGCACTCGCCGCACTCGTAGGGCTTCTCCCCTGAGTGGATCCGGTGATGGATGGTGAGGTAGGACATCTGCGAGAAGAACTTCCCACATATGTAGCACTCGTAGGGCTTCTCCCCTCTGTGGATTCTCCGGTGCCGGCACAGGGCCGAGTTCTGGTAGAAGGTCTTCCCGCACTCGCTGCACTCGTAGGGCTTCACTCCCGAGTGAGTTCGGTGGTGCACGGTGAGGTAGGACAGCTGTGAGAACAGCTTCCCGCACTCGCTGCACTCGTAGGGCTTCTCCCCCGTGTGCACCCGCTGGTGCCGCATGAGGGCGGAGTTCAGGTAGAAGGTCTTCCCGCACTCGGCACACTCGTAGGGCTTCTCCCCCGAGTGGGTCCTGTAGTGCACGGTCAGGTAGGACAGCCTGGAGAAGAACTTCCCGCACTCGTTGCACTCGTAGGGCTTCTCCCCGGTGTGCGTCCTCATGTGGGTGGTGAGCGTGGACTTGCGGCAGAAGCATTTGCCACATTCGCTGCACTTGTACAGCTTCACCCCGCTGTGGATCTTCTGGTGGTCATTAAGGGCTGACTTCTGAGAGAAAGTCTTTCCACAGTCGGGACAGATGTAGGGCCTCTCCCCCGAGTGTGTTCTCTGGTGCTGCGTGAGGTGCGTCTTCTGGCAGAAGGACTTCCCACAGTAGCTACATTCGTAGGGCTTTTCCCCTGAGTGAGTTCTCTGGTGCTGGATGAGGTGTAACTTCTGGTAGAAGTTTTTCCCGCATTCGTTACATTCATAGGGCTTCTCCCCTGTGTGTGTCCTCTGATGGACAGTGAGGGTGCCCTTCTGGCAGAAGGATTTCCCACACTGGTTACACTTAAACGGTTTCTCTCCTGTGTGAGTTCTCTGATGGATGATGAATTTTGACTTTTTACAGAAGGACTTCCCGCATTCCTGGCACTCGTAGGGCCTCATTTCCATGTGAGAACTCTGGTGGACACTGAGCTCTGACATCTGGAGGAAAGCTATTTCAGAGTCATTCCAACCATAGGGCTTCTCTTCCATGGGATCAATGAAAACGGTGTTCTTTGGGAAGGATTTCTGGCACTCAACATATTCAAAGGGCTTCTCCAAAGTACGAATTTTTGGGTAAAAATCTTCTTCACTTAGAGTGTAATCATCTTCATTCTGACTAAATTCATGAGAATCATCTCCTGGATGTGTTTTCTCAGGCTTAGTGTGGAGCAGCGATTTCCCACATCCAGCACAGATGTTGGGCTTCATCTTTGCATAGCTTCCATCGCTGCTGATGAAGGCAGAGATACGCGTCAAGCTCTTCGCGCAGGAGCCGCACTTAGGGATGACTTTCCCTGAAGGAACAGGTGTTGTTTCTACAGTAGCGGCTTCACCAGCAACATTGCCTGTCTCTCCAACCATGCTTCTGTAGCTGAGCACGGCTGACCTCGAGTGCTCCTTGCCATCTCCCTGGCCTTTCTCCATCAGGTCATCCGCCTGCCAGACTTCATCTAAAGAAAGGCAAAATGAACCCAAGTTTGTACATTTTCCTACATAAGACATGGTCTGACAGCTGATACACAGCCTCTCATTTTGAGTTTAGCTTCGCAATCCTGTGAATGTCCACCCTGCTGAATCGTTTGGAGTAACAGATCTCCACTGGCAGGAAGGAAAGGAAACTGATGAAGCTGAGCACCTTTGATCTGGGTCACTTTCTACCATTTTGTTCACAATCCAGAGCAATGACTGGTAAAAGGGGGCGGGGGGATGCTGGATGAAAGGACTCGGAGCAAAGGAGAGCCCGCAGGACAGTTCGGAGCACCACTGCACAAGATCTACGGAAATAGGACTCGGCATGGTGGCCCGCAAGCACTTTCTCCCATCACTCACACTGGAAGAGGTCGAATCTGAGGCGTTGCTGACCGTGCTGACACGCCTGTGCCTCGCTCTCCACCTGTGTCCTTCCATATCATCTCGCATGCATCCCACACACCTGTGCCTCGCTCTCCACCTGTGTCCTTCCATATCATCTCGCATGCATCCCACATGCCTGTGCCTCGCTCTCCATCTGTGTCCTTCCATATCATCTCGCATGCATTCCACACGCCTGTGCCTCGCTCTCCACCTGTGTCCTTCCATATCATCTCGCATGCATCCCACACGCCTGTGCCTCGCTCTCCACCTGTGTCCTTCCATATCATCTCGCATGCATTCCACACGCCTGTGCCTCGCTCTCCACCTGTGTCCTTCCATATCATCTCGCGTGCATTCCACACAACAGTGCCACATAAATTTTACACCTAAATTTTCCTCATATCTAGAACCTGAGACCCAGGCTTTCCCTCTAAGCTTCACTTGGAAGGCGAGTTCTGGAACATCTATGTGAGACAGGGTGTATCAAAAGGCACAGAAAAAGATGTCATCCCCTAAAAGCTTTGATATTTTAAAGAAAGGATTCTATCAAGGCTGTGGTTTAGGACTGAACTCACTTTGACCATGAAATGCACTACTGTTCCTAGCTGGACAGTTCCTAACTGTGCTGTGTGAACTGATGCGGTCACCCAGGGAAAGCTACCTAACAGCCTCTACAGCCACCGTCTCCACCTATCAGCAGGCAGTGACAGGCTTCACCTCACATGGTTGTTGTGGGATTATAGGACTCGAAATGCTCATAACAGCAAGAGGCACAGAATACATACTGAAGATTTCCTGAGCATTTATTTTTCCTGCTTTCGATCTACCAGCTCTGTGTTGGTTTGAATGAGATGTTCCCTGTAAGTCTTGAGCATTTAAATACTTGGTCCCCAGTTGGTGGCTGTTTGGAAGGAAGTATCAGTAAGAGAAGCTTTTGGGTTTCAAAAGACTCTGGCACTTTGAGTTTTCTCTCTCTGCTTCCTGTCTGTGGACTGGACAGGAGCTCTCAGCCGCCGCTCCCGCCTCTTGCTGCCATGCTCTGCTGTGATAGCAGTGGACGATTATCCTTCTGGAACCATCAGACCCACATAAACTTTCTTCTCTGCTCCCTTGGTCATGCTGTGTTGTGGAATAATCTTTTCGTCCATTGTGAAGATGTGTCTTTGCCAAGGTGCCTTCTGATTGGTTTAATAAAAGGCTAAATGGCCAATAGCTAGGCAGGTAGAGATTAATTGAGATTTGTGAACAAAAAGAAAGCTCGGGGATTAAGAAGGGTAGAGTTGCCAGTCAGACACAGAGGAAGCAGGAAATGAACATGCCATGCTAAAAAAAGGTACCACCACGTGTTAGACTGTAGGTAAGAATTATGGGTTAATTTAAGTTCTAAGAGCTAGTTAGTAACAAGCCCAAGTTATCAGTCAAGTATTTATAATTAATAGTAAGTCTGTATGTGGTTATTTGGGAGCCTGTAGTCCCTAGGAAAAACCCCACCTGCAATGGCATTTTATGACAGCAACCGAAAAGTGCTGACACACCCGTTCCCATACAACCTGCCACAGTCTCCCAACACACCCGCTCCTATACAACCTGCCTCAGTCTCCTGACACACCTGTTCCTATACAACCTGCCTCAGCCTCCTGACACACCCGTTCCCATACAACCTGCCAGTTTCCTGACACACCCGTTCCCATACAACCTGCCAGTTTCCTGACACACCCGTTCCTATACAACCTGCCGCAGTCTCCTGACACACCCGCTCCTATACAACCTGCCTCAGTCTCCTGACACACCCGTTCCTATACAACCTGCCACAGTCTCCTGACACAACCGCTCCTATACAACCTGCCTCAGTCTCCTGACACACCCATTCCTATACAACCGGCCACAGTCTCCTGACACACCCACTCCTATACAACCTGCCTCAGTCTCCAGACACACCCGCTCCTATACAACCTGCCACAGTCTCCTGACACACCCATTCCTATACAACCTGCCGCAGTCTCCTGACACAACTGCTCCTATACAACCTGCCTCAGTCTCCTGACACACCCGTTCCTATACAACCTGCCAGTCTCCTGACACACCTGCTCCTATACAACCTGCCGCAGTCTCCTGACACACCCATTCCTATACAACCTGCCACAGTCTTCCGACACACCCGTTCCCACACAACCTGCCTCAGTCTCCCGACACAGCTGTTCCCACACAACCTGCCTCAGTCTCCTAATTCTGAATGTGAGTTCCACTTTGTGTGCAAATGTAAGAGTCAGGGCCCTCAGCATGCTCTTCCAATGTTTGTTTTCACTTATCTTAGAAATTATGGGATAGACCTACTTCACTCGATGTCATGCATATCAAATCTCAAATTATTAATCTTATTCTTCTTACCGCCTCTAAGAATCCACCAGTGCCAAAACACAACACGTCACCACTTGGACTCAAAAATGACTCAAAGCCAGGCAGGATAGGTCATAACTGAAAACATTCTGTCCCAGGAAAAGCAGGCTATTAACTGAGAAAGAGGGTCATGTGGAACACTAAAGTTAGGATTTGTTTTGGAGATCAATAATATATACATCATCGCGTCCTATCAAGTTGGCTAAGACAGATCACAGTGCCCACGGCCTTATGCTAGGACTCCTGGGATAGCCAGCAAATTCTTGGCACATGGGCACCTATAAGTCTCTGTTCCTAAGCTTTCCTGCTGGATGTCCTGCCTACTTTTACTGCAGAGAGAAGGATGGAACTGGAGTAATGATAAGAGCTGGGAAGGAAAACACTTCCAGGGAGGAAACTCGATAGCACAGCCCATCCTAGCAAAATGTAAAGCGCGGAGATGAAAACCCCATGATGAGAAGACGCTAGGACCATGGAGCAAATGCGGTTAGTGAGGGTTTCAGGAAACTCTTGCAGGCGGTACAGAGCCATTAGTGCTAAGCCTCTGGAGACAGGTTTACTTTGTAGAGGATCAACTGGATATCTACAGTGAAGAGTCTTCCCAAGCCAATCAGGAATAACAGCAGTCCAGGCACATTTCATGCTTACATTAAAACGGCATAAGAGGTAAATAAGACATTTCCTAAGGGAAAAACACGCAGCCACTCTGGAGACCTGTACCACCCGATGAATAGATATTCTCAGAGACTCTATGGGGACCATGGTGAGAAACGAGAAGTGTGCAATAAATTAATTAAGGGAGATAGGAAAAGTGCTCAGCAGCCATAAACTGGAAGAGTTCATGATCAATTTCACAAACAGCAAGAATGAGAGAAACACACATGCGGTTAGCAGAGAAAAGACGGCAGGTGCCATGCAGCTGCAACACCAGTGTGCGTCTGCAGAGAAACAAGCCGGCGAAGAAAAACCTCAGACTTGACAGTGGAGAAGCCCTCTGAAGGATCATGAAGCCAGGGCACAGGTGGAAAAATATCCTTCCTAGATGCTTCAGAAGGTGCAAAGAGAAATTAATCAAATGTTGTTTATGTACACAATTCAATGGAACATCATTCAAGGGCTGGGGAAGAGAGCAAGTATAAGGCTAAGAGAAAAACAAGTGTTTTTGGAAGCAAGAAAGAGACCAGGTCTGCAGGAGCTAAATACCACAAGGCTGGATTTCCAGAGAACAAGAAGACCTGGCCACAGAGGCAGGGAGAGGCCAAGGTCAAATGGTTTAGGACAGGGATTTTGTAAGCCGACCTCAAAGAAAATCAAGATGTGGGTGTTGTAGATTATTATTTTAGATGTGTTAAATTGATTTATGCTGTAGAATATTTGTTTGATGATGCAAAGAAGTGTTTCATTCTTTTATGGTGCATTTGTTTAACTCTGTGAAGCTGTGTTACTTTACCTAGAAACACCCGATTGGTCTAATAAAGGGCTGAACGGCCAATAGCTAGGCAGAAGAGAGAAACAGTCAGGGCTGCCAGGCAAAGAATAAATAGAAGGAGAAGGACAGAGGACGACAGGGCCATCCACCCAGCAATACAGTCAGTCATGGAAAAAGAAGAAAAGAAAGGGATAGAGAATAGAGAAAGGTAAAAGCCCAGAGGCAAACGGGATAATTTAAGAAAAACTGGTTAACAAAAAGAGAAGCTAAGGCCAGGCATTCCTAAGTAAGAATATGTCTCTGTGTATTTTATTTGGGACTGGGTGGCAGGCCCCCTAAGAGCAAAGAGTAAAAAAAACCAACTACAGGTGGGAGGTGAAATGGCTCATTGAGTAAAGAAGCTTGCTGAACAAACCTAGCAACCTACGTTAAACCTCTGAATCCCACGTGAACACAGAAGGAAAGACTTACTCCACAAAAGTTATCCAATGAACTCAGATGCATGCTGTCGAACCTATACACACACACTTCCAGTAATGACAGTAAATAGAATTAAAGGTGCTGGAGAGATGGATTATCAGTTAAGAACACTGGTTGCTCTTCCAGAGGTCCTGGGTTAGATTCCTAGCACCCAGACAGCTACTCACAGCCATATGTAACTCCAGCTGAGGACATCCAACCCCTCGTCTGTCCTCCACACGCACTGCATGCACATGGTAAACAGATACATACGCAGACAAAACATACATATAAGATAAAAAATAAAGGCTTAAAAAAAAAAGCCCGTGATGGTTAATACTGTCAATCACCTAGAAGTCCAGCTTCTAGGCACCCTGTGGGTCCTCCTGATGGGAAAGAAACTCCCGCCATTTGGAGTACCAGTCCCTGGGCTAGGATTCTGGCCTGAGTGAAAATGAGAAAGGGAGCTGTGCACCAGCAAGCGTCGCCCCTGCTTCCTGACTGCGGACGCAGTGCGGGCACAGCATGAGCCGCTGCCTCCAAGCCCTGTTGCTCTGACTGCCAGGCTGTGATGGGCTGTGTACCTGGAGCTGTGAGTTCCTTTTGTGAGGGTTTTATCACAGCCACAGGGAAAGTGACTGATACAGAGCCCAAAGCATCTCACAGTCACAGAGAATGAAAATAAAAGCAAAGGGGTTAGCAGCCTAAGAGATGAAGGCTGATTATTGACAATACACTTATGAACACCTAAGAAAACTATGATAATGGGGGACTCATCTGTGTAGCCCTGGCTGGCCTTGAACTCAGCCTGCCTCTGCTTCCCGAGTGCTGGATTAAAGGCGAGCACCCTTCACAGGCAGCTAGGAACCTTTGATTATGGAGAGTGGTAGCCAGGGGGAGATTCTCTATAAGCATATATGTTCGTGGGGAAGGAAGAAATCGTTAAGAGCGACTAACTAACTACCTTCAGTAACTTCTAAAGCGTGGGATAATCAGAATGTTCCTGGGAGAAACGCCCCAGTTACCATCTCCTCTCTGCCTCTCTGCCTCCACTAACACACCTGGATAGCTCTGAGGTGAGAATGCTCCTTCTACTATCCATGGCTCTTCTCCTTGTTCCAACTTGATGATAACATCCGGTTTGATAATGTGACATCCTGTTAATGAGAAATGAAAAACAACTTGAGCCTGCCAGCACGGCTTCAAAATTTCACCATGCAGGGCAACTGCCACTGTGCCAGCGGGAGAGCACCAGAGCCCTCACGCTTTATCATTACAGAGGTCAATCGGGACAAACCACTCACAATCATCCCGCAGAACTCAAAAGTAAAGCCACCGACTCTTTAATGACTTTAAAGGCAATCCCACATCTGAGCAGCTGAGAAGGAAACGGGTGCTCACCCACAGAGACGAGGTGGCTGTAGGTCTCCAGCATCACGTCCCTGTACATCGTCTTCTCCTCAGAGCCCAGCCGCTGCCACTCCTCCTGGGTGAAGGCCACAGCCACATCCCTGAACGACAGTGGGCCCTGCAACAACATGCTCAGAATGCGATCACAAGGAACAGGCATCTGAAGACAAGCTCTTCCCAAGCTCGCTGATGCTGTCAACCATGAACACTGCACATTTTATTTTATATCACAGACTGTGAAAGGAAAGCCTGCCTATCAAAACACACTGCCTTGGAGCTAGAGAAATGGCTCTGTGGTTAAAGCACTTGTAGTATAAGTGAGTATGAGAGTTAGGGTTTCCAGAAACCCAGGTAAATGCCAGGTAGGCATGACAGCCTCTCTGTAGTTCTAATCTTGGAAGACAAGATAGGGGCTTTCCAGATGAAGCTGGCTTGCAAGACTAGCCATGTTGGAGAGCCTTGTTTGACTAAGAGATCTTCCTTCAATGAATAAAGTGGAAGGGTGAATGATGGTTCCCAGCACCAACCCAGGGCCTCCACATGCACTCACACACAAGCAAAACTGTGCATAGACACAAATACACATAATACACACACATGAAAAACAGAAAGAAAAAAACCCCAACTGCCTTGGGGCTCATTTATACACATTAAGAAAGCACTGGGCTTGAACCACAGCCAGGAATAATGCTGGCTGTTGGGACACAAAAACCATCAGAAACAGTTCCCACCACTGAAGAGCTCAGACCCGAGGAGCACCCACACAATCCTAGGTGCACCCCACCCTTTGGAACACTCTCCATCTGGTCTCCATTGCATGAATGACATTGGTCCCCCCCCTTACTTCCCTGACTCTTCCTTGTGTCCTCTGTTGGCTCTTCTCTCCCTCAGGTTTCCAGATCACTGACCGCTCTGATGGAGAGCCTGCGTGGATTCACGGGCAGTTAAATTGCCCTCCATGTACAAACACTTCCCAATTATCATCACCAGTTCAGGTCTCTCTCCTACATTCTAGACAGAGATGCCTCAGATTCTTCAACACAACATTATTCGTTGCACAGCCTCTCAATCAAGTCCAGAACTTAGGGACATGGTACTCTTCCTGGGATCCCCTTGTCTCTTTCTTTCAGGGCTGCCATTACAGGCAGGCTGTCACACCCTCTTGGCATTTTTATGGGTTTCTGGAAATCTGAACTCCAGTCCACAATCTGTGGGACAAGTGTTTAACCACACAGCTATGTCCTCAGCTCCTCAAACTTCCGTTTAGTGTTTAAACTGTTTCACTCATGAACACACAGCAGTGCAGCTGCTTCCTGCCACAGCATCGCCCGAACACATCAGCAGTGCAACTGCTTCCTGCCACGGCATCACCCGAACACAACAGTAGTGTAACTTCTTCCCGCCACAGCATCGCCGAACACACCAGCAGTGCAACTGCTTCCCGCCACGGCATCACCCAAACATATCAGCAGTGCAACTGCTTCCCACCACAGCATCACCCGCCACAGCATCACTGCCACCGTGAACATCATGGACCCTATGGGAAGCACTTGGCATAGTGAAGTGGATTCCATCGATATCTAACTTATTGTTGGTTATCGACTATATATTATTATAAACATGCTTCAAGCCAGTGACCTGTAAGCCGGTTTTCAGGAGAGGAAGAAAGATGTGAAACCAATGCTCTAGGAAATGACAGAGCATCTTATGAATAAAAACAGAAGGGCCAGCAAGATGGCTCAGCAGGTGAAGGTGCTTGCCACAAAATCTGGCAATTTGAGTTCAATCCCCGTGATCTGACTCCTGAAAGTTGTCCTTTAACCTCCACACACCCAATATGACATGTACACACCCACAAAGTAATTTAAAAAACCCAAACAACAACAAAAATACCATCAACCCAAACAGTAAGATAAAACAAGAGCATAGATCTATGCCTCCGTAAGTGTGAGCTGACAGAATCTGTCTCAGAGCCTCTCTTCTAGTAAAAGCAGTCACGGGCCAGCTCTGAAAACACACTCAGGATACAATGACTACTCTGTCCTCATATCCGTAGACATTCCCAACCTGTGTGTTTCTATCTGAGACTCCCCCACTGAGGGAACTAGGTGAGCTCCTGGGAAGGAATATTCTGTTCTTTGGAGAACGTCAGAGTCTAGGAGAGCACACTGGCATCTGCGAGAGAATAAATGACTCCGATTAATAAATAACTCCCGCCAAAGGGAAGGAAGGTTATGTGAGGGCTGAAAGAGTTCACGGGGTCTGTCCCTTAACTTCTTGGGACACTGAAAGTCATCACCAGGGCCAGGGATGGTAGTATATGCCTTTAACTCTTGGTGGAAGAGGGAGGATCAAGAGCTCAGGGGCAACCTGACCTACACATCAAGACCCCTTTTCAAACCAACTGATGCTGCAAAAACAAAGAAACAAAAATAAAACAAAGAAAAACTACTCAGACCATAAGAGAAAACTGAACACAGTGACAGAAAATGGGATAGTTCTGAATGAACCGCATCCTTCGGGTCGGACAATGGAACAAGGAAAGGAAAGGAACAGAAGGCACGGTGATGGGCTGAGAAAGACTGACTGACTTGGATGCAACAGTCTATTGGGTGTTGTAGGGACACGGTCCACAGAGGTGGTCAGCAGGCAGCTGGCTGATCCACAGGTGGATCAACACAGAGCCACTGGCTAACACCAGAAGAGCGAGGTCAGAGCAGGGTTAAGAAGTGCCACGTGAAGGCAGAAGAAATCCTTACTCCAGGATGAGGGCAGCAAGACAGAAACTGATAGAAGACCAGAGACAGGACTAGTCAACAGTGTGTGTGTGTGTGAGGATACTGTAGAGAGCAGAAAGACTTTGTGCACACAGGTAAGCACTGGAGAAGCCAGGAAGGTTCAACAGCTGCGGTGCGCAGCTGCTCTTCCTGGAATGCTAGGATGATGTCATTTTCCTACCTGGTGATCCTTTGCTGTCTGATGAGACAGGCTCTGCCCTTATCTCCCAGAATTTCTGTTTTTGCTTATCTAAGAGCTTTTCCCCTACATCTTGAACACTGTTTTTAGACCATAAACCCACTCTTACGAGTGACGTCACTTGTGCTTTACAACAACCTAAGTGACTGTGTTATCTTAGGGCCAGGCCAATCCTGACACCCACCGCACTATGTTCACCTCAGTCAACTCCCTAGGCTCTAAGTCTCGGGCACTATCTCTGAGCCAACAGCACCCATGTTTGTGAAAGAAGCCAGACGTACTTTGTAAAGAATCTCAATGTAAACATGTCTTGAGTTGTGCACTTCGGACTGAGTTGTTATCTGAATATTTTTTTCCAAAATTGTACTGTGCTTAAGTATGGCTAAAGTTAATGATCTGGGCCAGACTCTACAAGTCCTGCTCCGGCATTGGTTACAATAAAGCCGGGCTGAGCTGAGGTTCATACTTGTCTCTTCGTGAACCGTGTTTTTCCCTGCCTGCTATAAAGCCTGCAGGGGAACCACCACAGAATACCACTGGAGAGCTGGGCTGTAGATCAGTTCAAGGGTATAATCCATCACGGAGAAGAACCCAGGCAGCAGGAGCGGGAAGCAGCTAGCCACATCGAATCCGCGACTGGGAAACAGAGAGGGAAGGCGCACCTGCCGGTGCACAAGTCCTTCTCTCCATCTTATGCAGCCCAGGATGCCCAGGGAATGGTCTTGCCCATTTAAACAAGTTTCCCCACATCAGTGAATATAACCAAGACACCGCCCCCCAACGCACACACACACAGGCACTCCCAGAGGCCCATCTCCCACATCTCTGAGTCTGGTCAAGGTGACAACCACACCATCATAAGGACTCTTCAAGGGCCATGCTACTTGGAGCTACAAGCACAACAAAAACCGCTTATGACTGCTCATTACAATTTTGTCTGACTCTTGTATCTATTTCTATTTTATCTAGTTTCCCCTTTAAAGCCTGAACTGTTCTTCGCCGCTCCAAGTGCACAGACCAAACGAGACCATAGAGATGTGAAGAGAAACAAAACTTACCAAGGATGTCGTCATCTTCCGCTGCCGAAGAAAAAGTCTGGAGAAGTACTCAGATTGGGTCTGGGGAAGGAAAAACAAAGCCATTATGAGTGGTATGACAAGGGGGAAATCTCCTATAGAGAAACCTACTAGAACATTCCAAGAAGGAAACCTTATGGGTGATGGTCTCGTTGGCTTTCAGAAAGGACTGGAGAGTTTTAACTATGCATGGGGAATGGATGGATGGGGCTGTTAAGGTGAACTAACATGAAATGCTGGTTAAATAATGTACATTGTTTAATAGGGATACAAAAGAATACTCACAGGTGCTCTGAAAACAACACAGTTAACCTGGTGGGGACTATATTTGTATAAAATTAGGTGACATTATGACTGCATCTTTAATACTGCAGAAGGAATGCCAGCCTGGGACTGAGCACTCCTACTAAAAAAACCTCAGTGTGACCTCGGTTAAGTCACCACCATGGCAGACAGTCTCCCCACAAACTTTCTCTGAACTAGACTGTATGATGCTGCAGGGACAGACTCGGGGGAACCAAGCAGACAGTGCAAGGGTGCCGATGGGTGCCGAGTGACACCATGAGAATCTGAAGCGGTGCAAGGAAGGGGTGTTGCGTGAGGCAGTAGTATGGACAGCACCTCTGCAGCTAAGGCCGCTAACCCCTGCTGTGCCCGCACGCCTCGTCCTCTGACAATCAACGCTGCCCAATGGTGCAGCCACCTTGCCTTCAGCCCGACCACTGCGACCATCCCGGATCCCTAACACTGTGGAAGGAGGGAGCCAAGGCTTCGCGCAGGCGCTGATTGCTCAGCCCCCCGCCCCGCCACAAGCAAGATCCAGCCTCCCCCCAAGGCCCCGAACTGCATCCTCAGGCCTCACCTAGGAGGCCGCGCCGGGCCGGGTCTTGACACCCCTGTCAGCCCGGCCCTCGGCCTCCCCGACCTGCACAGCCGTGCCCGCCCGCTGTGGACCCGGACGCTCCGGTCTTGGACCCGCACGCTCCACCACTCCAACTCGCGCAAGGCAAAGGTGCGAGAGCGAGGGCAGGAACACAGACCGTAGGAAGCCAGGGCGGTGCAGCGGTCGTGCGCATGTGCGAGCGAGCTCGCAGGCCGAGGTGCGCACGCGCAGCAGCGACCCTGAAGTGGCGGGGTCCCTGTGGTCTTCCTCTCACCCCAGGCGTAGAGGGTGGACTCCCAGAAGCCTAGGCGCCCCTGTTTCTAGGGACCGACGCACAAGTCTCTTCCTCGGCTCACCAAGTTGGGAGCAACAGTAATTCGGGGCCCCGCGGTCACTGTCGTCTTTTTCCCCACTCCCTTTGAGTCTCCAGAAATGGCCTGAGGGGTTATATCTTCGAGGCACCACGCCCTCTCCTGGCCCGGGGGCTTTTAGATAAAAGGCGGATTCTGACAGTTAACTGTGCGTCGTGCTTAGTTAACCGAAGTGCTAGAAGTTTTCATAAAGCACCAACTACAAGAAATGACCAGCAATTCTTTCCAAAGAAGGGAGAGAAGACAAAAAATAGTGATTTTTCTGGACCACACAACGAATGCATAAAAGTTCTAAAAGCAACCAGTGCGGACACACAGAAAGTCCTATTACAGGTGCCTCGATGTTGGAAGTCAGCCGGCAATAACAATGTTCAAACATGATACCATATGGTCAATGATTTCCCCAGTTCCACCCACGCTCCCCAATGCAACAGGGTTCTTGTCCCATCGGTTTCCAAAGCTGAACAAAAGCTGCCAATGCAAAAATTCTCTACACAATTGCAGAAAATAAGTTTCATCATGAACGAAGCGCCCCAGTCAACCTGTGGTGTCCATCTCAGGTGAACCACTGCCTCACGAAGAGTAGGCAGGAGGCACAAGCATCACGAATAACCCGCTGCAGGGTGCCTGTGGTCTCAGGAGGAAGGGTGAGTCTTCCTCCTTGGAAGGACAGCTCTGTAAGACTGGCTGCTTCTCCTCCCAGATCCGTTCTGACGTCACCTGGTCACTGAGGTGCCCATCTGAGTGGGTCTAGCTCACGAAGCTAAAGCTCCCACATTCCTGTGACAAGCAGGTAGTTACATCTCTGAACAAGGGGCCCCGGACTGAACTCCCCAGGTGAAAGGGAGATAGGAACACTCTCTTTCCCAAGATTTACATTGCACAGAGGGGACTCGGGTCTTTCCGAAAAGGAATTCCTTCCTTGCAATGAGGATATTTCAAGCCTATATATTTTTGTATTGAGAAAAGATTTCGATGTGTATAGACAGAACAAGGGTCACCAGACAGCAGGCTGAGATCCTTCTACTCTGCTCAGATAGGAATTGATTTCGATGTGTACAGACAGAACAAGGGTCACCAGCCAGCAGGCTGAGATCCTTCTTCTTTGCTCAGATAGGAATTGAGCAGGCAAGGAGAAGCTCAACCAGCGCCTGCATCCCACACTCTTGGGTGCCCACGGTCTACTGGCTGGACCAGCAGGCCTACAGGCTTTCAGCTACAAGTTCTGACCTAGAGGTCTACTGTGTCCAGCTTTATAAACTAGAGACTTAATGTCCTGGCCTTTGACCCACCGGTGGCCATGGCACGTGGCAGCTGTTGTAATATATGGCCTCCAATAGCAGCAACTGTGCCTGCTGGTGCTATGAATCCTCAATGGGCTTAGGTGTTGTATTACAGTTATTGAGTTCAAGGTATACCTTTAGCCCTTACCGCTTGACAGTTCACTACCAGCTCCCGAGAGCTTACTGTCTGTAGCTCTTCATTGCCTTCTGTCCTATTCAGCCTCAACTCCCCTCATGCTCGCTCATTTGCTGTTGCAACTCCTATCCTCCCTTGGAGTCCTCCAATCGTCTCATGATCATATCACCAGTTCAGCCCACTGAACTGATGAGAAAGATCAAAAGTAGGCAAAGAGCCCCCTGGAGAGCAGCCCTTTATGGAGCCTGCTGTGGCCGCATGAGTTTCAATGGCCGCCTCAGTTCACTGAGGCTTGAGACCACAAAAGGATTCCTTTAGAAAGCTGCCTGCTCTTCCAAAGGTCCTGAGTTCAATTCCCAGCAACCACATGGTGGCTCACAGCCATCTGTAATGAGATCTGGTGCCCTCTTCTGGCCTGCAAGCATATATGCAGGCAGAATACTGCATACATACATAAATAAATAAATAAAAATTAAAAAAAGAAAGAAAGAAAGCTGGGTGGGACGGCGCACTGGAGAGGATGAACAAGAGGAGTGTGAGTTTGAGGCCAGCTTGGAGGGAGGGTAGGAGGGAAGAAAGAGGGAGGGAGAGAAGGAAGGAGACAGAAGCTGTCTGAGACAGTGGTGCCCAGGATAGCTGCTTATGGAAGTGGATACTCCTTTCAACAGCAGCCGTCTGTGAATGCTGTGCAGCTTCCTCAAAGGGGCTGGGACACGCTCAAAGTAGCTGAGCTTCTAAGAAGCCATTCTGGCTGTCCCCCACCCACCCAGGGCAGTCCACCAAACTGATTGGTGTACCAAGCAGAAGACTAGCAGAACAAATACTTAGCTTATTTGAAGGAAAAATAAACGTTAAGATGGGTGCTTATAATAAAGGCTTATTATTCACACTGATAATCATTCAGTACTATTTAATAGTGTTCTAGGGGACTGGAGAGATGGCTCAGTGGTTAAGAGCACTGCTTGCCCTTCTAAAGGTCCTGAGTTCAGTTCTCAGCAACCACATGGTGGCTCACAACCATCTGTAATGAGATCTGGTTCCCTCTTCTGGCCTGCAGGCATACATGCAAACAGAATACCAAGAATACTGTATACATAATAAATAAAAGGTTTTTTTTATTTTAAACAAATAGTGTTCTATACTCTGCTAAATACCCTTGAAGAGCTGGGCATCCTATTGACTTCAAATGTATTTCGAAGGTGTGTGTCTGTGTCTCTGTGTGTCTGTATGTATGTCTGTGTATTTAGGTATGTGTTTTTGTGACCATGTGTGTGCTCCAAAGCCTTCATATTGAACTTGGAGCTCACCAATTTGCTGACGGAAGTTGGCCAGTGAACTTCAGGAATCTGCCTGCCTCTGCGCCTAACTCTCACACGGGTGCTGGAGATCCAGACTCGGGTCTTCAGGCTTGTGCAGCAATCACTTTGCCTGTAGACTAAGCCATTTCTCCAGCTCCCTGTTCCTCAAGTGTTTCTATTATTAATTTCCCCACAGAAATGATAAAACAGGAAGAGGGTCTGGAGAGATGAGTCAGCTGGTAAAAAATACTTGCCTAGCAAGCCCGACAACCTTGCTTCGAGCCATAGAACCTATGTAAATGGGAACGGAAAGAGCCAGCTTATGCACAGCCATGGTCGTCACTCACCTGCATCCACACACGGACTTCACAGACACACAAATGAAATTCTAATAGGTAAATCATTTGCAGATGTACTCACAAGACTATGTAAATACGCACTATCTGCTACCCCAAGGAATGTAGAGGAGTGTGTGTGTGTGTGTGTGTGTGTGTGTGTGTGTGTGGTGTGTTAGTGGGGTTGAACCTAGTTCCTTGCACATGCTAGACAAGCCCTTGACCACTAAGCTACATCTAGCCCTTTTTTGTTTTCTTTCTGTTTTGAGGTGACTCACTCAGTAAGTTACCTGAGCTGGCTTGCACCCACTCTGGAGTCCAGGCAGGCCTTGGACCTGCAGTCTTGGGCAGCTGCCATGACACTCTACACTAGCAGATCCAACTTCCTAAAGAATTTTGACAAACAGATGACCCGAAGCAGGGTGGAGAGATGGCTCAGCAGTTAAGAGCGTGCACTGCTCTCCTTGAAGACCTGCTTGTGGCTCCCAGCTGCACTGTCTGTCAGATTGCCCCGCCTGGACCTTCAGCTCAGGGTATCTGATGCCTGTGGTCCTTAACGGTACACAGACACACACACACACACACACAACACACACACATACACAAATCCCAACACACACACACACCAACACACACACGCACACACACATGAGCCACATAATTATTTTATCTTCAAAAAACTCCCCAGGAGGGTCAGCTAGATGCCATATAAGCCTGAAAACTTGACGTCAGTCCCAGAATGCACAGCGGAAGGATAGAACTAACTCCCAAAAGGTGCCCTCTGATCTCCCACGTGTGCCATGACACACTCACGTAAGAAAGAAAAACAACAAAACAAAACAAAACAAAAAAAAAAACAAGTCGGGGCTGGAGAGATGGCTCAGAGGTTAAGAGCACTGACTGCTCTTCCAGAGGTCCTGAGTTCAATTCCCAGCAGCCACATGTTGGCTCATGACCATCTGTAATGAGATCTGGTGCCCTCTTCTGGCTAGCAAGCATACAGTCAGACAGAACACTGTATACATAATAAATAATAATAAATAGAATATAATAATAAATAATAAATAAATCTTTATAAAACAAGTCATGAAACAAGTTAAAAAATAAAACTACCATGGACACCAATATAAACAAACACATCTGGCTGGGCGGTGGTGGCACACGCCTTTAATCCCAGTACTCGGTAGGCAGAGGCAGGCAGATCTCTGTGAGTTCGAGACCAGTCTGGTCTACAAGAGCTAGTTCCAGGACAGGCCCCAAAGCTACAGAGAAACCCTGTCTCGAAAAACAAACAAACAAAAAAAAACAACAACACATCTGAAAGCCACGTGGTCTTAAAGACAGGGAAAACACAAGTCTCACATACTCCAGCAGATTCCGCTCCATTGGTGTCTCTGTGTGCTACACAGCCACTAAAGAAATTGTTCTGTATTTATTTATACTTTCTATCCACCTAAAGACTCATGGTTTTAGGCTACAGGTAGGTAATGTTTGCTGTCAACCCTTCCAGTTCAGCACCTGGCGGCCACCACTACCTACTCAGGTTAGGTATAATGGTGAATCTTTTTTGGTTTTTGTGTTTTGGGTTTTTGTTGTTGTGCTGTGTTGTTTTGTTTTGGAGACAGGGTTTCTCTGTGTAGCCCTGGCTGTACTTGCTCTGTAGACCAGGCTGGCCTCAAACTCAGAAATCTGCCTGCCTCTGCCTCCAAAGTCCTGGAATTAAAAGCGTGCACCAAGAAAAACCAGCTGAAAATATTAAGTACACTTTTTATCATTAACAAGTGGAGAACGCTCCTCATGGTGGATCTGAATTGTCAGCTTGATTAGATCTAGAGATAAAATTGATCTTATGGTTTCTAAGCCTTTGGAGCCCACTTGAAAGAGGAATTAGCAGATGTGTGGAGTTGCACAGTAGAGAAGTTTTAGGCTGTTGTAAACCTGACTTGGTGTGAGATCACGGCGTGAGTTCAAAAGGTAAGAATCCCAGTAGACACTCAGACAGCGTAGACTGTTTCACGTGGGAATGGGGCATGTTTTGGAAATTGCGTGAGAGGCCATTTGTATTATATTCTGCCAAGGAACATTCTGCCAGGTAAATCTTTTCCCTGTGCCTTTGTTTTTCTTGTTTGTTTGTTTTGGTTTGTTTTTTGCATCTCTCACAGGTCCTCACTATGCAGCTTTGGTTTGGAACCAGGCTGGTCTCCAGCTTGCGGAAGATCCCTCTGCTCTGCCGCTTGAGTGCTAGGATGATAGACAGGAGCTACCATGCCCAGCTGCTCTGAGACTTTGCAGCTGCGGTGGTTACAGTTGTCACCTCGACTGAATCTAGAATTATCTTAGATTAATTGATGTCAGAAAACCCATCTTCACTGTGGGCAGGTACATTCCCTAGACAGGGCACACTGGGCTGTCACAGATGGAGAAAGGGAGCTGAACAGCCTTGTGTATCAGCCACTCTCTGCCTCCTGACTGTGGATGCAGTGTGACCAGCCACTTACTTCAACCCCCTGCTGCTGGACTTCCCTGCCATGATGGACTATACCCTTGAACTGAAAGCCACAATCAGTCCTTTCTCCCTTAACTTGCTTTCTTTGAGGCATTTTTATTATAGCAACAGATAAAAAGACTAAGATAATAATATACTAACTAATGCCGTAAAGGAATTTTTGAGACAGTGTAGCATGTAGGATATGGCGTAGTTATTGCAGGCTGCTTTTAGTCAGGTTTAAAAGTAAGAATTAGTATCGAAAGCAGAGCAGAAAGACTTGGGGGAAAAGTCTGTGGTTTGGTCAGAAAAACATGTATGAAGTTGAGACCAAAGCAGAGGGGGTTTCTGGAGAGGCAGCAGTGTGAGTGGGGACATCCTTCCCAGCACTTGCTGCTGTTCAGCATATCCTACATTTGAATTCTCAGCAGTGGAGCCAAAGCGACAATGTCTTGACCATGTTCAAACCCCCAAATGTCACTGGAGTGTGCTTCCACATCAGCCAGAGGATGGGAATTGTGTTTGGACAGCTTTTGAGACACTGGTAAAGGCAGATAGGGTGGCATCAGCTGGATCCCTGGCTACTAGTTGCACTGTACAATGACTGCACTCGGTCCAAGACTGGGTGTCCTTGGTACCTTGGTTCTTTTTAGTCCTCTGTCCTGTGCCCTATAGTAGGTTGCCCTCTTGGATACATCATTGGTTAGCTTCAACTGTCAACTTGACACAATCTGGAATAATTTGGAAAGAGAGTTTCAATGAGTGGATTGTCTGTGGGAGATCACCTTAATTGAGCTAATTGATGTGAGAATAACCAGCCCATTGTGGGTGGTGCCATTCCCTGGGAAGGGGATTCAGAATTGTTTAAGAGTAAAGGAATCAAGCTGAGCCCAAGTAGATGAGTGAGCTTATGTGCATTTGTCTCTCTCTGCAGGTGTGCTGTGCCTAGCTGTCGAACACTACCTTGACTTCTCTACAGTGACTGACTGTAACCTGAACTTACTTTTCTTCACTTAGATGCTCTTCATCAGGATATTTAATCACAGGAACAAAAATATAAGCAGGGGAAATACTGAATGTCAACTCTTCTGTTAATGGATGCTACCATTCCATCCAGGATCGTCCTTTCCTCCAGGGCTTGGGAGTGAGCCTCAGGGCTGGCCTCTCTTTCAGGGGTCTGAATCCAGAGACTGTCACTCCATATACTTTCCCCTCTTTGCAAACTTGAATAGCTGAAAGAGTCAACCTTGAATCCTGTGATTCAAACTGCATTGTGAGCACAAGTAGCAAAAACCCATTGTTAGCAGCTGTCCTCCACTCCCGCAGGTCTCACTAGATTTTAGGGGTCATAGCATTGGGAGATTGCTTCAAGGGTTAAGACCAGAGTCACCAGAGGATACAATGGAAAGATTAGAGGAGTGGGCCCAGTAAGGATGTGGAAATGCTAAGGGTAGAAGCTCAGGTTCAACTTTGCTCAGAGGTCTTCCTGTTCATAGGGACACTCCATCTATGGGTACCACTCACCGGCCAGAAGCACTGGATCAAAGGTGCTGTCAGATAAGCACCTTTGGCCTGACACCATCCTGCATGTCAGATCTCCATCACTTCACAAGTCCCCGAAAGACCCTGCCTTGTTGTGTTCATCTATAGTGGCCGTGCTTTCTGTAGAATCCCCATTGCATTCTTCAACTATGGATTTGCAAACCTGCACATCCATCCTCGGAACAGGTAGACACATCAATCCATCAGTTATGCATATTGTCTTTCAAACTAGTTGCCAGGTTGGAAGGCTGATGACCTCACAGGCTTCCGCCCCTCCTGATTGGAAGGGTCAAACTCTGTGGAGCTAGGCAGCTCGGTGGTTAAACTCACTTTCTTAAGGCTCTCCTCCACACTGAACTTTTCCAGAGACGACAAAAGGGAGAGTTAGGAGTGGATTCAGCCAGAGCCCAGGAGGACGGTGCGGGAGACAAGAGTCTAGGGTTTGTAAGAAGAAAAGGAGGCAACTCAGAGAATCATGGCTGCTGGTGACCCATCCTTGCCACGGGAGGAGCAGTGTCCCCAGCTTAGCACCACGGTGTCATCACCAGTGGTGGGCAAAGATATCCCAGGACTGTCAGGTGAGGTTACCAGGGTGAGAAGAGATGTGAGCAGGTGGCCAGTAGGAGAAGGGGCATAGGAGAAAGGAAGGAGGGGCCCTAGATGCCAAAGTCTGGAGAAGGGGAGGACAGGGAATGGGACGTGAAGGTCACATGGACTGGAAATCTACAAAGCAAGAAAGGGCAATGAAGAACTACAAAAAGGAATTTCTCTCAGGAGGCAGAGGGGGCAGACATCTGAGTTTGAGCTAGCCTGGTCTACAGAACAAGTTCCAGGACTGATAGAGAGAAACCCTGACTCAAAAATCAAATTTAAGGCCAGACAGTGGTGGCGCATGCCTGATTCAATCCCAGCACTCAGGAGGCAGAGGCAGACCGATCTCTGTAAGTTCAAGGCTAGACTGGTATATAGAGTGAGTTCTAGGACAGGCTCCAAGGTTAGAGAGAAGCTCTGTCTCAAAAAACAAAACAAAACAAAAACAAAAAAGATTTTAATTATCAATTAATTAAAAATTAAATTTTTCCTTTTTTACCAAGTGTAGAAAGAGTGTATAATGGGGAAGAGGCTGAGGTTTCTAATGGGCGTGCACAGAGTGAAGGTGAAGCTAAGATGCTTCCGTGAATGTGAAGGGGATGCAGCCCCTAGCATGTACATTGCAGAGAACAGACATGGAGGATGGTTTGGGAGATAGAATGAATGTAGGTCCATGGCAGGATGCAGACTGGGCCCTAATCCTCAGAACAAGTAGACACATCAAGCTGTCAGTTACACATGTTTTATTTCAAACTGGTTGCCAGATTGAAAGGCTGATGACATCACAGGCATCTGCCCCTCCTGATTGGAGGAGAAGCACTCCATGGTGGTGGGCAGCTCGGTGGACAACAGCATCTTCTTGGAGCTTTCCTCCACACCTCACCGCTCCCTCGATGGGGGAAGGGACATCATGTGTGGATTCAGTGAAAGTCCAGGAGGAGGGTGGGATAGCCCAAAGTCTGGGATTTGTGGAAGGGAGGAAACAGATTGGGAGAATCGTGACTGCTGGCCAACTGTCACTGTGTTCTAAGGGACAGAGTCCTCAGCCTGGCATCACCAGGCCCTCACCTGGGGTGCTGACAGATGGGGAGATCTCAGGACCAACAGGTGAGGGGACTGGGTGAGAAGAGATGTGAGAGGGTGATGGCAAGGAGGAAGGGCACAGAAGGAAGGAGGGAGGCCCAGGAGGTAGGTTGGGGGCAGGGAGGACAGGGAGTCAGACACAGATGTCACATGGACTGAAAACCTGCAGTACAAGGAAGGGGTTAAGCACCAAGAGTCAAAGACAGGACAGAGAAGAGGGGACATAAGAAGAGACTTCCTTTGTATGGGGACAATTTATCTCTAATGAGGAAGAGTCTTGAGGAACAGGGAGGGGGGTGGGGACAAGGTCAGGGATAGGTGGCCATCAGCACAGAGGGAAATGGCACGGTGGTTTGGGGAAAGGCAGTAGCTGAAGAGGTTTGGGGTGTTTGGGATATCAAGGGGCAGGGCTGAGATTCACCAAAGCCTGAGCTTCACACTGGGGTGTGGTTTCTTCACTTAGAACCAAGGGTGGAGGCCAACTCCCAGCCTCCGTCCACCAGCCCAAAGAGGAAGAGGAACTTGTCATCAGATTCTGAGGATGACCTGGAAGAGTTGCTGGACCCTGAGCCTGAGCCGATGTGGTCCGTGGAGACACTGTGTGGGCTCAGGATGACGCTGAGGAGGAGGCGCGCGTCTATGGTGAGGCCTGAACACCACAAGGTCTTCACCAGGCTGCTGGGTAGGTGACATCTGCACGGCTCCCTCCTTAGGCTAAGGAGGGAGCTTCTAGTCCACCTCCTTCCCCGTGGGAAAGCTGCCCTCACAGTCCAGAGCTGCCAGCCTGGGAGGCTCAAGCTCAGGTGATTCTCGGGGACCCGTGGGTGGCAGGGGCTTAGGCTAGAGTTGACAAAGGTTCACATGGAGGTGAGGAAGAGGATAGTAATATACCTCTTCCCGACTTTGCTGAGCTGGGTGTCTTCGCCCACGCAAGGGCAACCCAGTCAAGTTCCCGCTGTCAGATGACATCAAACCAGACAGTCAGCCTAAGTGATGCTGGCCTGTGAAGGTGTGCATTTGGTGCAATGAGAGGATGTCACGGTGTGTTGACACATGCTGGGATGGGGATGGAGCTCAGTGGCAGACTTCTGACCTGAGCCGTCCCCCGGGGAGGCAGTTCTCCTGGCTCTCTCCCAAACTCTTCCATTTCACACCATGACACATGCGCTTTCTTCACAGAGGATCCTGTGGTGAAAAAGTTCCTGGCCTGGGACAAGACGCTGAGAGTGTCTGATAAGGTGCGCCAAGCTGGGCTCCAGATCCTGTCCTGCCTGGGGAGGGACCTCCCTGTCCACAGTCCTCTGTCCCTCCCCAGAGCCACCTGAAGTCACACAGTCTTAACCCTCGATATCCTGTCAGTGTCTCTCTTCAGGACCCAACAGAGTCTTACAGAGTGGACAGGAGGCCCGTGTCTCACTGGGTCTGAGCCCACGGTCACCATCTTACCCTGGGAATTGCTTCTTCTCCCCTATAGCTCTCTGGGACCCTTTGTTTGTGCTGGGCAAAGACCTCCTTGTCCCAGTTGTCCTAAGTCCTCCCTCAGAACTGACCCGGAGCCAGCCATGCTGGAAAAAGGGCCTCCTGCCTCTGACCTGGCCTTCCTGAAAACCCCTTTCACCCTCCCTTCCCCACTCCAGCAGGCACCCAAACCTAGGGGCTTCTCTCTTCACACCACCTCAGCTCCCTTCCCCTGTCCCTACGGTCTTCCTCTCCAGGACGTGACGGCTCCTCTCCTGTCTGCTCTCTCCATCAGTACCTCCTGTCTATGGTCATAGCTTATTTCAGCCGGGCCGGGCTCTTCTCCTGGCAGTATAGGCCAATCCACTTCTTCCTGGCTCTGTGAGTATTTTGCCTCCTCCTGTTGGTCACTGTCCCTTCCCCTGCATGTGGGGATCACAAAAAGTGGGCCTCTGGCCTGTCCTTGTAGCAAAAATGTCCCTAAACTTGGTGTGTGTGTGTGTGTGTGTGTGTGTGTGTGTGTGTGTGTGTTTTGTTTTGTTTTGTTTTTCAAACTAATACCAGCTAGAAATTTAACAAGGGCCAGAGAGATGGCTCATAGCCATACAAGCACAAAGACTTGTTCAGATATTTAGCACCCACAGGAAGTAGTGAGCCAGGTGCTTGCAATTCCAATGCTGGGGTCAAGTAAAGGAAGATCACTTGGGGTTCAGAGCAGCCTCCTAACCTAACTAGTTAGGAGGTCTCAGTGAGGGACCCTGTCCCGTGAAACGAGGTAGACAGCTCCTAGGAAAAATTCAGGGTCATGTTGGAACTAAATTTAAGAGCTCAATTGTGCACACACACACACGCATAGGCACGCACACACACACACATGCACACACGTGCCCTCACACACTCAAGGACACATAGAATAAATCCAGGAAGCGTAGAGCCCTTTGTAGAGTTTCAATTCTGTCCCCAAGCATTAAGGTGTGGCTGTGTCCCCTTCTTAACTCCCCCTCAGAGGCTTTCTTCCATGGTAGTTCTAGGGGGTGGCACATTGACAGTCAAAATTAGCCAGCCCATACCTTCAGTCTCGTGTTCCCATGGTGAGCTCAGCCATCTTTCTGGGTACTCTTCAACCATACCCAGCCACCATGCGGTACTCCCTTGCTCCCTGTCTCCTTCCCGGCGGTGCCCTCTATTCTAATCATCTCGGGGTGCCTGGAGACAATCACCTTCCTTCAAATTAATTCATACTCTGAAATCTCACAGGACGAGGCAGAGCCTCCCTCTAGTGCAAATCCTTCAGGATAGGATGATCCCTTGAGCCAAAGTTTTTGGGGGCACCGTAGCCACATAGCAGGGCACCTCAAATCAACCTGATCATGAAAGAAGCCTTTTATCTGCCCTGTTTGATCTGCCAACTTTTGCCTCTAGCAGAACTGTGCTAAAATTCTATCAAGATGAAATTGTGGGGGATTTGAGAGATGACTCATCAGCTAAGAGCTATAGCGCTCTTGCAAAGGACTGAATTTCAGTTTGCAACATTCAAATCAGGCCACTCACAGCACTGCAGGGGGTCCAGCCCGCACTATGGGCACCTGCATGCATATGTACATACCCACACATACCCATATCCGTACCTAAAAATGAAAAGTATACTTAAGGGGCTGGAGACACAGCTCAGCGGTTAAGAAAGTACACTGGACTCCTGCTCAAGGGGTATCTGATGCCCTCTTCTGGCCTCTGAGGCCACTCACATGCACGTGCACACACATCCACATGCGCGCGTGCGCACACCCACATGCGCGTGCACACATACATGCACACACACAATACTGAGACACATGTAAGAGACGGGTTGTAGCCTCTGGTGTCCTCTCCTCTTTTCCAATTCCCTCACAGTGGACACTTGTTGAAAGCAGGATCTGGTCAAACAGCCAGTCATTCTCCGGACACCTCAATTCTGTTTTATTCCGGAGATGTTTCTGCTATCAACCCAGCCATGCACATCATCAGCTTACGTCTGCTTGTCTATCACTTCCATCCATTTATTCACGCATTCAGCAACTCATCCCACACATTCTGGACAGTGCCCTCTTCGTGGCAAAATGTGAGGTGACGCTGAGAGAGAGACCGCAGAGATGCTAGTTGACATTAAGGAGCAAAGGAAGGGAGATGGTGGGTGGAGCCAGCTCACGGTGAGGACTGCAGAGCCGACCTCGGGTTCTGCGGATGGCTTGTCCTCCTCTGCTCAGCCGATGTGATCCCGTGCCCAGGTGGCTCTTGGGTCCTCTTCTAGGCCCTTCTGAGCCTTTCAACAACACCCTGATTCCTTCCCCAGGTACCTGGCCAATGACATGGAGGAGGACAACCAGGCTCCTAAACAAGATATTTTTTACTTCCTCTACGGGAAGAGCTATGCCCAGCGCCCCATGTTCCACAAACTGCGGTTCCAGTTCATTCGGTCCATGGGATGGAGGATCTGGGTGTCCCGGGAGGAGTGTGAAGAGGTGGGTGTGCGGGGGGGCACGTGGGGCGCAGATGGATAAACTGGACGGGGGGGGGAGAGAGAGAGAGAGAGAGAGGAGTGTGGTTGAATGTGGGAGGTGGGGTTTTGGGGAATGAGAAACCTTGAGGATAAGCAGGGCATGTAAGGGTGTTGGGGGTGGTGGACTGGCATTGCTCAAGGATCTTATTCTCTCTGCAGATCCAGGCTTACGACCCAGAGCTGTGGGTGTGGGCACGAGATCGTACCAGCCTCACCTAGAAACCTAGAGCTGTAGGGGCCTGAGGTCATCGGCCTAAGGAAGGTGTGTTGGTGTTCTCTGAGGTGTGGAGTCCCGTCTGTGGTCTAATAAGGGAAAGCCACTAAGTCCCTGCTTAACCCACCTTCATCCCACACTCGACTCCATCCTTTGAAACAACCCAGCCATTTGCACAGCTTTGTCAGTCCCATCAATACACACACATGCACACACACACACACACAGGCACATGCACATGCACACATAATGCACACACGAACACACATGCGTGCACACACACACACTTTTTTAAAAAAAGAATATAGTATTAAAGCCAGAGTTGATCCATGATAGAACCTCCATGTTTCAGCCTCAGCATCTGACCCTGAGCACCACAGAACAAATTAGACAAAAGAAAGAAGGGTTTGAGATAAGTTCCCATTTGTCAAATGTTCTGACCTCTAGTTAGGATTAACTTGGGCATAGCTCTTGTTCATGCCTGAAGAACTGCATGTATGAAGTCTGGCATGGCTTCCTCTTCCCCCAGATCCCTGTGCCTGAGGGAGACACCCTCTGCCAACATTAAGAACCGCTGGGGAAAAGGAGAGAGGACGCCTTCCACAGGAACTAGAAGAACCCAGACTCTTCTAGAAGGAGAGGAACAGAATCACCACACAGTGCTCCTGGGAGCGGGAACACATGCAGGGGCTCTAGCGGGGAAACCAGACATCAGGATTCCTCCAGGGCCCACTCCACTCAGCGGCACTGTCTAAATGTCATCCCGGA
>PVIU01022330.1:0-29611 GCA_004026605.1 Ondatra zibethicus
AGTCCAGGTGGATTGGTGTGCTCCCATTAGTTCAGGCACACTGTCTCAGTAGGTGGACCAGCCCCTCACGGTCCTAACTTCCTAACTCATCTTCTCCCACCTTCTGCTCTTCACCTGCACCTTGGGGGCTCAATCCATTGCTCTGATGTGAATGTGGGTCTCTGTCTCTATCTCCATCCATCGGATGAAATTTCTATAAGGGCTGAGAATAGATTGTCCACTGTGAGTGCAAACAGTCTGCTAGTGAAGAACAGGATATAGCTTTTCCGGCTAGAATTTGAATCTCAGATTTACTTACAATTTTGCTATCTGTGGCATGTTTTGAATCAATTTTCAAAGCTTTAGTTTTATGACCTGTAAAAGAGAAACATAGACAACTGTATCATGGAATTATTTTAAGGATCACTTTTGGTAAGAATGTACCGTAAGGGCTTACATTAAGAATATTATCAAGAAATATCAATATTTTAGGCAATATTTTATTAATTCCTTGAGAATTTCATGAAATTAATTTTTAACATATTCATCTGTTTCTACAACTACTCCTTTAACCACCTTCTCATCCTTTCCCACCCATTTCTGAGATTTCCTTTTTTTTTTCCTTTCCCACATAATCCCATTCTGTGTTTCTCAGTTAGTCTTGGTTGTAGAGCCCATCCTGTCATGTGATTAACCTACCAGGTGTCAGATTAAAGAAAACAAAGTCTCCTTCTCCTAGCAGCTATCAAATGTCAATAGATATTCAGTTAGTGGAGGGATTTGGTGTCCACTTTCTGTCTTTGATGCTGGGATTCTGCTTGTCTAGACCTTGTGCATGCTGTCACAATCGGTATCAGTTCAGATGGGAACCTTCCTTCCTATGTCTGGTTCCTTGTTATCTACCACCTATGACTTTTACATTATTCCTGCTCCCTCTTCTCTGCATGAAGACCCCTCAGGTTTAGGAGTGGGCATGGTGTATATGTCTCATTTAGGGCAGAGCACTCCACTGTCTAAGAAATATTAATTTAATAGTAAAATTTGCCATGCTTTTGAGTAAAATTTAAAAATGGTTATCAAATATGGTTATATGAATAAAAGAAGAAAACATCAATCCCACTCTCTATCCTTCCTCTTACGCCTTTTCCCTCATAAAAAGACATGAAAGTAATTCAGTATCATACTTCAACTGCAAGTTGAATGTGTACATTCTTGGCAGAGTGAGGCCATCTACCAAGATTTTTAGAACTTTATGTAGGACTATATACATTCAAATATCATAACCCAAACTTTCACATTTCAAATTTTTAACTAGCATAAAAGGAAAAGGCATCTTCATGGAATTTTCATACATACTTAGTTTTCTCTGATTCACCTCCTTATGCTTATTCCATTCACCTAACCTCCCACTCTCATCTCTACTTGTATCCTTCCACTGCTAGTAAATCATCTAATTTTGTATCACGCATGTTCTATTAACCACCTCACCTCTCTCCATGAAAGTCTGCTTCTCTGACTCATGGATCCCAGTCTAGTTTCCTTGCTTCTACTTCCACTCATGCTTAAAAAAGCAAGTATATAAAAATTAGAAGCTAAGGTCCATAGATGAGAGATATCAGGAAGTATTGATCTTTGTAAGACTTGGTTACCCAACTTTATAGAATATTATTCAGTTCCATATATTTTCCTCTATATTTCACTTTTCTTTAGTATTGTTGACATTTCCACTGTGTACATGTACATTACAATTATCTGTTCATTAGTTGAAGAACAGTTAGTTTCAGTCCCTAGATATTGTGAATAAATCAGGAATGAACATGGATGAGCAAGTATCTGTGGAGGAGGATGTTTAACAGTCCTCTGAGTGTGTGTCCAAGAATTGTATATACTATAACTATGTCATATAGAAATCATATTTTTTTCTGAGAGTCATGAAGTGGCTTCCCATCACTTTTGAGATAGAATTTGCCCTGCTAATGAGAATTCTAATGTGCTGTGTCCTTTGCCTGTCTACTCGACTTCCCTCTCTTTTCTGACTACTTTGAGGTCATCCTATTTCTCTGAGTTTGCCATATTATTTCATTATGTTATATGTATTAGTGTTTTTCTTGGAGATTTTACACCCACACCCACACGACTCTCTCTCTCTCTCTCTCTCTCTCTCTCTCTCTCTCTCTCCTCTCTCTCTCCCTCCCTCTCTTTCTCTCTCTCTCTCTCTCTCTCTCTCTCTCTCTCTCTCTCTCTCACACACACACACACACACATACATATGTCACACGTGTTCCTGGTGACAGTGAATGTCAGAAGAAGGCTTTGGATCCCCTGGTACTGGACTCACAAATGGTTATGAGCTACCATGTGAGTGCTAAGAATCAAACCTGGCCCTCTGCAAGAACAACAAGTGCAGCTAGTGCTATTCGCTGCTTAACTAACTCTCTAGTCCTGCTGTATTTTATCATTGTATATGCTGCTACTGCTTCTTTAATTACTCTCATCCTGTTCTTGTCCAGACTAAAGTATTTCAAACTAAGCCTAAATAACTTCTAGAACATGACACACCTAGGTGTGCCATGAAATTACATTGTACAGTAAATTTTATGTATCAGGCACTATAAGAACATTTTGTATGTTGAAACTAACTCCCATCTAAGTGAATTTGCAGGTAGGGCTTTTGTGACTTATAGTTAGGGTTTAATGAGGTTATACAATGAGTCTATCATCCAGAGGGTTTGCATTCTTATGAGAAAGAGAAGTCCATAGGATTCACCCCAAGCCATATTACTCACAGAGATGGGGGAGATACCATATAAGAACACAGCACAAAAACTTCCGTTTGCAAGCCAAGAAGGGAAGAGCTTCACCAGCTGACTCTGCTGGCATGTCAGAACCATGGAAAATATTTTGTGCTTTTTAAGCCAATTGGGCTGAGGTATTTGAAGCAGACTGTTATACACCTACAATATGCTAGTTTATTTAATATCTGCTTTCCATAATTGCAATGTCTGCTTCATTTAGTTTTTGTTCTAGGAATTTACCAGAGAGCTTGGCATATATTAGGCTTTCAGTGAATGTTTATTTAGTGAGTGAAAGCTTGTAATCCTTATTTTCCTTTTGAAAACTGTGGCCATTAGAGAACATGTCTCTTTTATTTGCTGATATGTTGTAGTACACCAAACAAAGAACAACCCATTCATTCATTTCAACCTTTTTCTGATGCACGTTAAAAGCAAAGGGAAAATCTGTGATAACCAGACAAAACCTCCAGAGATTTAGGCCTACATACCTTTTCAATTAATTCATTAATTTGCTGACAGTCTGTACAAAGGAAACCAAGACTAAGATTTTTATTATTCCTTCTTATGTTAGTCATAGAGGTTCCCAGAGAGTAAGTCCTGTGGAAATATATTCCTACGTGCCAGGATTTTAGTAATGGGCGAATGAGATTTTCCTCTAGGCACCCTTAACAAGGCAAGATTTATATTTAAATTTCTATAGTTTAGCTGGAGAATGAGCTTCCTTAGGACTTGATGTCTTCCCATCATTTACACAAATCATAGAATGTTTTCACCGAGAATCATATGTGGGTGTTTGGTAATGATGCTGTTCTTTCCTTAACTTTTTTGCACTAGCCCTTGTCAACATTTGGAATATAAATAAATGACCTTATTAAGACTAATGTTGTTTTCAACATCTTCCAAACTCTGTGTTTGTGATGAAGAGATGCATTCAGCAGCAGAGAGTAGAATGAAGCCCATGAATCTGTGGTGACCTGGAGCATTCCAAATGTTTTAGCTCTAATGAGAATTTTTAGGAAACCTTACAGAACTTTCTTTATAAATTTTTTGAGACTGAGAAACACTTGTACTTCTATATGATTCATCAGTTTCAGTGTATTCATATATTTTCATAATATCATTTTCCAGAAATGCTGAAGCATTTTACCAGCAATTTTCCTAAATGGTCTGATTTCCTTTTCACCTTTTTCATATAATGCACTCTTAAAAAGTAAAGAATATCCGAAGGCCAATTCTCAACATAAAATAGCTATTTCCTTTTTTAAAAAATACTAAATGTTTTAAAATTTAATCCTTGAGAAAATCATGCAACATATTTTGATCATTCTTTTCCCTCTCTGTGTAGAGGAGAGGATATGAAATTCTTTTTTAAACTTTTATGTATCTGATCACTATATTTATCACATTCATTTAGTATTTACTTTTGTTGCCTTTATTTAAATATATTATGTTTTATATAACTTTCTTTGTGGGGGCTGGTTTTATTTCTATTTAAAAATAACATTTTTAATTACTTCTTGAGAGTTTCATACATGCATAAAAACTATTTTGAACATCCATCACCTAATTTTTTCCCTCTCCTGTCACTCCCTCATGATTTCATGTCGCCTTTCTTTTACAAAAAGTAATACACTTCATCCAGTTTGCTCTGTCTATACACCTTTGAATGTTGGGCCAGCCACTGATCTTGGTTGACCTAGAAGGGGCCATACCCTTCGACAAAACTGGCTCTTCCTTTCCTAGGAGTCACCTCCATAGATCTTCAGCAAGAGTAAGGGTTTATTATCTCCTATTTACCTCTATGTTGGAATGTTTTGTGGCTTGATCTTGTATAGATCTTGTGCAGCCAACTACAGCTGCTGTGATTTTACATGCAGCCTGTGATGTTTGATGGAGGTGTCCCATTTACCATGATCTGATTGATATACAATGCATACATCTGTTAAAAGTTTACACTGCCTTCATATACAATTGTAGTGATATTTTGTTTGTGTTTTAACAAATAAAGCTTGCTTGAAGATCACAGTGCAGTTAAGCCACTAGACACCAGGGAGTGTCTTGGAGACAGAAGCAGATGGTTCTCTGGTAATTCAAGTCCACCCTGGGCTTGATCTAGTCTAAAGGAGAAATAGAGGTCACACAAAGGAATCCCAGCATATGGGATCCCACGCCTTTAATCCCAGCACCAGGGATGTGGGGATAGGAGTGATATGGCTGGGCAGAGAAAGAAATATATGGTGGGAGAAGACAGGAGCTCAGTGCAATCTGAGGTTTGGTGGAGACAGTTGTAGTTCAAGGATACAGTCTGAGGTACAGTCTGAAGCAGTCTGAGGACAGGATCACCCTTTTGATCTGAGCACTGGTAGAGGTGAAAGATCCCACTAGTGGTTAGCTTCACTCCTTCTCTGATCTCTTAGCTTTCATCCTCTACTATCTGACTCCAGGTTTTTATTATTAAAAACAAGTAGAATTCATGCTACATCGAATACATCTGTATAAGTACTATGTGGTAATTCAAAATAATACAAAATTTTTCCATAAAATATATTGCAATAGAAGTCTCATCCTATGTGATTAGAACCAGTAAACTTGGGAGATATTGCTAGACATAATTGATAGTTAATTATTTACATATTCCATGCTTTTTATGTGACAAGAGATCACTGAGTATTTTATAGTACTGCAGGATTTTTGTTTTTAACTTTAAAAAGTCATGAATCAACTTTAATACCTGGAAATTACATTGCTCTGCAACAAACAAACTCTATCATTTAAACATGAATGAAGGATAAAATAGAAAGTGTAGTATAGGATTGATTCAACTTCCATTATAAATATTAATAGCCAGCCAATTGGATAAATGCTGCTGTACATGCATATTGAGAGATTTGCATGAAGTGCCACGTGAGTAGTTTTTTCATGTGCAAAAAAGAGGAACATACAACCTTCAATGTTATCATTTCTTCCCATATGTTGGAAATTGGACAGAAATTGCAACTGTCAGATTCAGTTACATAGCCAAATTCTTAATGAAAAAAATCCTGTGTTTTTTTCTCATATGTGGAAGATTGATTTCTTTTAAAGATAAAGATGGATAACATTTGAGATTGGATGGATGGCTTATTAGTTAAGAGTATTTGCTATTCTTTTAGAGGACCCAGGTTAAGTACCCAGAATTCACATGGAACTCCAGTTCTGGGGAGTCCAAATGAGATGTAAATGAGTACAAAGAGAACTTCTTATAGTTATACATATGCCATGAGATAGAAATTATGAAGAATTTCCTCATAATTATACATATGTCATGAGATAAAAATTACAATGCATTTATTTTCACTGTACTCTGCTAATAGGAGAGGGACCATATGACATCTACCATTGAAAAGTTAGGCTAAGAGAAAACTTTAGTTTACTTACTAGAACAATATTGATGTATTGACCTAATCAAGTACTTATTTTTTTGACATAATGTTTGTCATTATTCTGGACATGAGATTCTTTTGTTAACGCTGATCATTTTTATTTACAGAGATCTGAGTAGCTAGAATATTGACATAGCCTCTCCTATTACATGTAGGTAATCAGTGATGGACAAAAGTCTCATGGTGAGAACTGTGAGTATTGTTCTTCTTGTAGAATCTCTGCCCACCTTTTCTTCTCTTTTGTTGATTCTAGCCTCATGACTTTTAATTGTGTCTATAAAAATTTTAGAAAATTATCCCATTTCCTCAACTATGCCAATAAAATAAACAGAAGAAGTGATTAAAAATAATTACTTTTCCCATGTTTATGAGCATCCCTGAACCAGATGTACCTGACAACCAGTGTGATGATCATGAAGATGCTGCTCCAAGGTGAAATCTAGCACTGCACAAATGGAGAACATAAAATTACAATGAAAGGTATGAAACCTAACCTTTCAAAAAAAACATGGTATTAATAAATGCTTCTCTGTCATTGAATTCCAATTATATAGAATTGCAATCCTACGCCTGTGTCCTTAAATATATACTTGAAGCAACATAGCCAGATCTTTATGTTTAGTTTGTGTTTCTTCAAATTTGAAGAGAAGAAATATTTTTTCTTTCACACTGATTCTATGTCTGTAGACATTAATCTCCATTCATTACAAATCCCCTGGTTTCTCATATCTTTAAAAGAGTTTGTTAACATTGTCTTCTTTGTTCATCTTGGGTAAATATCTGAAATGGTAGACTGTTGAGCTATGCAACTCGGGGTGATTTGCTGTGTGTCAGATATAATATCCTTAAATGTTTGTTTGATTGTTTGCTTATTTATTTTTTTATTCATTTTTTTCATTTTATTGAAAATATTTTTTTCTCACATAATATGTTCTGATTACTGTTTCCCCTCCCTCTACTCCTCCATGTTCCTCCACACCTCCAGCCCTCTCTGTCCATCATTAGATAATAAACAGGCTTCTTTGGGTTAATAATAAACAGGTATAATATAATATAATATGATAGAAATAATATTTTGGAATAGGAAAAAATAAGAAAAGAGTTGGAAAAGGCACAAGAAACAGAATTGTTCAAGATACCTTCATTTGCACACTCAACAATCTTATAAGAACACAAAACTGGAAGACATAACACATATGAAAAGGATCTATAAGGTAAAAGGGAAATATATATATATATATAATTAAAATTAAAAATAAAATAAAATTAAAAAATAAAAACTTCCCTGACAAAACAGTATGGCACAAGGAACCTCCAAAGGTGCAATTAGTTAATTTTCTGTTAGCCAACTACTGCTGGGCATTTAGCCTATCTTAGTGGACACATCTCTAGTCCAGAAACAATCTCCAGTTTATAACCACTTGCCCATGAAAATTTAGTTTTTTCCAAGGATGTATCACTGGAAAAATAAACTACTCTAAAAGATATGTTCAGTAGTCGATGGCCAACAGATGACGAACTCAATGATATCTTTGGAGGTTCCTTGTCATGTTACATGTCATGTCAGGTTGTTTTTTAATTTAATCTTATTTTATTAGATACATTTTTCATTCTTTCTAGAACATAACATTAGTTTGCTGTTTCAACAAATAATATGACAATATAGCATTTCTTTTCAAATAGGATTTCTCTCTGTAGTCTTAGCTGTCCTTGAACTAGCTTGTGTAGACCAAGCTGGCCTTGAACTCACAGAGATCTGCCTGCCTCTCCCCTCAAGTGCTGGGATTAAAGGCATGTGCCACTACTGCCCAGTGACAATATAGCTTTTCTAGGAAATAAATTTATAAACTTTTACTTAGATTTACTTAGGTTGAGTGGTAAGCATTCATCATTAGCACTTGTACTTCAGTTCCTGCCTTATAAATGACATTAAAATGAAATAGCAATGAATGCAAGTGGCACCATGTGAAAAAGAGCAACAGTATGACCATTTCAATCTTTACATAGGTTTATGTATCAGATAGCTTTAGCTGCTGATTTTGCCTAATTGTGTTGAATGCTATCTATAGTGCTGAATTTCTGAAGCATTAGTTTATACAGGCTATGGTTTGACTAAGTGGTTCCCAAGGACCATTTGTGAAGTCTTGGTCCTTAGGGGGATGATGATGGATACTGGCTGAACCTTCTGTAGCTGATCACTAAGGGGAGGTCATTATGTACAGTTACATGTCATTCCTCTTTTTCTTTTGCTTCCTGGTCAAGAGGTGAACAACTTAATCTGTCACATGCTCTCACTATTGTGTGTTTTATGACAGGTACAAAAGAACAGGGCCAATCAGTTATGAACTGGAACCTCCCAAACTTTGAGGTCAAGTCAATCTTTTTTTTAGAGGTTAGTTATTTCAGATGTTTCATTTTGGTAACGAGAATTCTAGTAACGAATCTAGAGGGTTTCAAATACTTTGAAGAGCAACTGTACTTTGACCTGGACTCAGTTAATGAGAATTAGTTGCATAAATTTTAGTCTGAAACAGTCAAAATCTCCAGGTGCCTTCCACAAATGCATTTAGTTTGGTGACAACTGCCTCTGATCCCAGTTTTCCTTATCTACAGTTCCAATGTTTCCCTCCAGATTAATTGAGCTTGTCTCATAATTTAACCTATCAACTGTATTCTTTGCTTTTACTTTTCACACTGAAATGATTTTGCAGGAAATCCTTTCTTGCTCAGAGTGTTCCTAACTCTAAAAGAAGAAGAAGCATTATTACCAGTCTTTAACATGGAGTTTAGTTGTTCATGGCTGTCCTAGTTCATGTTTCTGTTGCTGTGAAGAGACAACATGACCATGGCATCTTGTTTAAAGTAAAAAGCATTTAATTGGGATGACTTGTTTACAGGTTCAGATAGTTAGTCAACTATCATCATGACAGGGAGTATGGCAGCATGTAGGCTACATAATGTGGTTCTGGCTATATCTTGATCAGAAGGCAGCAGGAAGTTGACTGACAGTCACACTGAGGGAAGCTTGAGCAAAAGAAACTTCAAAGCCCGCCCCCACAGTGACACACTTCCTCCAACAAGGCCATACTTACTCCAACAAAGCCACCCGTCCTAATAGTACCACTCCCTATGGGGTTATGGGCTCCAATTACATTCAAACAACCATGACAATAAAACCCCCAGTTTATGAATGTCTTATATTTTTGAATTCGTTGCTAATATTTATTTTTTCAGATTTCCACCTTAGCCCTGATGAACATGCAATATTTACAAATTTTAAACTCTAGTATTCTCAAAATAGTAAGACATCATTATATATTACTAAAACATGATTTAAAGCCGGGCAGTGGTGGCGCACGCCTTTAATCCCAGCACTTGGGAGGCAGACACAGGCAGATCTCTGTGAGTTCGAGACCAGCCTGGTCTACAGAGCTAGTTTTAGGATAGGCTCCAAAGCCACAGAGAAACCCTGTCTCAAAAAACCAAAGGGAAAAAAAAAAGATTTAAGCCCAATTTACCTGATATGCATTCCTTACAGAGACATATCATTACTTACTTTCCTTGCAACTAAACTAACACCCCCTTTTTTAATTAATCGTATAATATGGCTAAAGTCATAACCCTATGGATTTGATATTATAAATTATTACTTGATGTAGAAATCATACCTTGCTAACAGACATTCTGGAAGTTCAGACATTGAGTAAACAAAACAAAAAATTATGGTAGCATCAATAGGAATTATTTCAATAATTAATCTAAATATAATGAATAAGCTTTTCCTGTAAAAGCAGAGGTTTGTTAGATATAATTTTTAAGGAAAATAAGATACAACCAAATCTTCTGTACAGGAGATATTCAAATAGAAACAGACAGTTATGCAAAAGTATAAAATATAAAAATATTGTATTATGCAATCAAACTTTTAAAATGGTTCAAAGAAGGACTTACAAGCTGGGCAGTGGTGGTGCACCCATTTAATCCCAGTACTTAGGAGGCAGATGCAGGCAGAGCTCTGCAAGTTCGAGGCCAGCTTGATCTACACAGTCAGTTCCAGGAGAGCTAGGGCTGTTACACAGAAAAACTCTGTCTTAAAAAACAAAACATCAATGACAAAAGGAAAAACAAAAAAAGAAGAACCTGTGAGTTCTGACAGATTAAATGAAAGAGGAAGAAAATGATAGTTTAAACAAAGAATAAGTTTTATTCATTTTTAATATTAAAAAGTACTAGTATTTAAGTGAAGGCATTTTGTATATTGGGAAATGAAAGTATCTATAGCTCTTTGAGATAAAATGATTTCATAGAAGAGTATCATAAAGTAATAATGCAGATCAATGAGGACTTGAAAAGTCCTAGGTCTCTAAATGAAATTATTGTACTACTGTACCTCTGGTGTTAGCAAGGCCTTTAGTTGGTACTGAAAAACATTTTACTATGTATGTCTACTCACTCCCATCACCATTTTAAGGCAAACTATATGAGGCAGGACCTGATCTATTTTGTTCGTTAATCTTTGTGTTTTGAATTGTAAATCATTCTCTGCCTGTAGTGAATATTCATTTATTATTAGTCAGTTGAATGAATTTGAAGGAAAAAAGGTTACATATCTTTACATAACCTCATGTATCATAAATTTAAAAGAAGCAGCGAATCTTTCATTTATTCATTAAACAAACATTTGTTCAGTATTTACCAAATAGTAAGGCCTATCAGGGTATGAATTATATGCCATGAGTGGATGAGGTAAAACGTAAGTTCTCTCCTGAAACTCACTGTCTATATAAAAATACTATAAACAGCTCAACAAATCAAATCAAGTATGTAAGACTATATTAGGTATAAGTAAAGCTTTCATGGGTGACAGGTGACATGTAATTGGAACCTATCATCTTCCATGGGTCACATGGAAAATTGAACTCATCATCTGCTTCTGATAGACAATAAAGAAGGACAAGTTCCTATATTGTCTTAGTGGCCTTTGGATCCTCCCAGAAAAATAGCTCAGAATGAAATATCCTACACCTGGTAATTAAAGTTTCATTTAATTAATTATGACTTCCAGCAGCAGATTATTCACCCATTCAGGATGTATCCCCTCCGACTCAATTTTTTCTAACATACATGTTATAAAAGAAAAATTTATTTTAATTGTGGCTCTTCCAGTGTTTTGTTTTATTGAGAATTTAATGAAATATGATCAGAACTCTTCTCCATTTTTTTCCATTAAATTCCTTGGCTATCTCCCACATGTTCCCTCCCAACTTCATCTTTATTTTGGATATCCAATCAAGTCCAGTTAGCACTGTTTATATATGCATAGGGGTGGGGCCATCATCTAGAGCTTGGTAAACCTACAAGTGGTTATGTCGTCCAAAACAACCACCCCCTAGTTACTGTTAACTACCAATAGCTCCTTAGTAAAAAGTGAGGTGTGGAGATCATCTACCTCCTCTATGTCAACATTTTGATATCTTGGTCTTGGAGCATACCTGCTACGATTCTTTTGGGTGTGAGAACCATGTCATGCCCATCTTCTAGCCCTGTCTAAGTCAGTGTTCTATTACTGTGAAGAGTCACCATGACCAAGGCAACTCTTATAAAAGGAAGCATTTAATAGATGGTTTGCTTAGAGGTGCACAGGATTAGTCCATTATCATCATGGAGGGAGCATGGCAGCATGCAGACAGGAGTTGAGTCTTCAGGCAGAGAGAGAATCTGGTTCTGGCATGGGCTGTTTGAAACCTCAAAACCCATCCCACATCTTAATTCTTTTAATCCTATCAAAGTGTCCTACTCGCTAGTGACTAAGTATTCAAACATGTGAGCAAATGGGAACCATTCCCTTTCAAACCACCACAAGCACATACATTTTTTCCAGTCCCTTTCCCCAATATTCTCTAAATTTAAGGGCAGTTAAAACAGATTTCCCATTAGGGCTGAGTACTGAAAACTATTATTTTCATCACTTTGACCAATTATATATTTTTGCATTGCTTCCTTCCTAATTTAAAAACAAGGTGCTTTGACCAAAATAACAGTAGCATCTACTCCTGTGTCTATGACCTCCTCAACCAGGTATGTGCTTTTAACCAGAATTATAGTATCAATCATGCAATTTCCTCCTGTAGAGGAAGTCTCAAATCCAGGCTGAAAGCATTTCATTATTCTGTACCCATCATGCCACTATTGCACCAGTGGGCTCATTTTGCCTGGATGGTTATTATTGTAGTATTCACTGTTCAGTGCTGGTTAAGACTGTTGATCTCTTTTCACCCCCAACAGCTTGCCTACCATTTTCTAGTTCTGTGAAAGCAAACCAGCAGTGGCTAAATGGCCTTCTATGTTTTGTAGAAAAGAATACAGTCTTATCATATATTAATTGGCTTAGAAAACAGGTTTTCAGCCGGGTGGTGGTGGCACATGCCTTTAATACCAGCACTCAGGAGGCAGAGGCAGGGCCATCTCTTTGAGTTTGAGGCCAGCCTGGTCTACAAGACAAGTTCCAGGACAACCAGAGTTGTTGCACAGAGAAACCCTGTCTCAAAAAACCAAGCATAAAAATAAATAAATAAAAGAATGAAAGAAAGGTGGGATTTCCATACAACCTTCAGTTGGTTAAAGTTCCACCCCACCTTCCTCCCACCCTCATACCCATTTTAGCTTCCCACTTTTCAGTATCCCCACTCTTTTCTTCATATCACCTATGTCCTATTAAACCCCACACCCTTAATAACTGCCTCCATAACTCCTTTTGAGTTTCCTGGTTTCTAAAGATATGCCAAGTACCTAAAGGTTGGAAGCTAGGCTTCATGAATGAGACAGAATATAAAGTGTTCTTCTGGTCATGGTTATAGCAGTCTAATATTTTTCCAGTTTTAACCATTTACTTGCAAATGTCTTAGTTGCATCTTTTTCTATAGCTAAATTAAATACCATGTGTATAATGCTGCATTTTTCTCATTCATTCATCTATTGATGGGCATCTAGCTTCATTCGTTTTTATTGTTACTGTGAATAAAGCAGCAATGAACATGGACAAGCAAGTACCTCTATACTAGAATATAGGGTCCTTTCACTACCTACCCAGGAGTGGTATCACTGGATCATTTAGATGCATTACTAGCTTTTTGAGGAAATAGCATCCTGATTACCATAGTGGCTGCAACAACCTGTACTGCTTCCAAGAATGAATCGTGGCACTTTTCTCCCCACAACCTTGTCAGCATCTTCTGTCATTCAATGCTTTGATAGCAACCATTCTGATGTGGCTGATGTAAAAATCTCAAAATAGTTTTAAATTGCATTTCTGTGATGGCTAATTATGTTAAACAGGTTTTTGCTATGTTTGTTAGTCATTACTATTCCTTATTTTTGGAACTCTGTTTAGTTGTGTAGGCCATTTTTATACAGTTTTTTTCTTGATGTTTAATTTTCTTAAAATTTAATTTTATAGTGTAGCTAATATTCTTCAGTCAGATTTATATCTGGAAAATATTTTCTCCCATTCTAAGCTGCCCCCTCATTTGGATGATGGGTACTTAATTTGACATAGTGCCAAACTGCCTCTTAAATATTTGTTTATACCAAGACAGAGACTAAAGCAATAGTTTCTCTCAGTAGTAAAAGGCAGAGAATGCAGTGACTTATGATTGCTCAAGGTGCTGAGAATAACTAATAGCTGGACATTCAACTCTAAACAGGATTTTTATACAACCTCTTGAAAGGCTCAAGGAACCTTGAAAGAACAGAGAGTATAAGAGCCAGTAGACAGAGAAAAGTGCTGTAAAATGCTGTCTTCGGAGCATGGCACTTCCCTTACAAGTATGATCTCATAGCTGTTGCCTTTGCTTCCCTAAGACTGGTCCTGCCCTCACCTCTCCCTGCCTAAATATTACTTGTTGATGCATACTTGGGAGCAATGCTCATTGTCTTCAGTTTTGTACCAAATGATGAGTTCACCAAGTTCCAAATCTGTGGTCACAGAGGTAAAACAAGACACGAAGTCTGGCATTTAAATGGTAGAAAATAGCTTATCAGGAAGTGTCACTGAAATGACTCCAAAACCAACTTTGGTTAACAAAACAAAACAAAGCAAAAAACATACAGACACACTTACCTTCCTTACCAAACATTTGCTTTTGAGTTTCTGGAAGTTTCCTTTCGTGTTCTTTTTCTAAGGGTATTTATAAAGGCTCCATTATAGGTAGCAGCTGATAAAAGTTTAAGGCATATTTCCTTCCAGAGACATTCTATTAATAATTATAATCACCTAAGTTTTGTATTCATTTGTTAATGGTAAAAAGAAATTTGACATAGTTATTTCTATCATTTTTTAAGAGAAAAGTTTGGCACACTATAGTCCATTGGGTAACTACCTAGGTTTGTCTGTTTATTTTGTGTGTGTATGTTTGTTTTGCCTGTGCACCTTTTGTGTGCAGTGCCCAAAGAGACCAGAAGAGGGCATGGAATTCCCCTTGTGAGCTGGTGCTGGGAATTGAACCTGGGTCTTCTTGAAAAGCAACCAGAGCTTTTAACTGCTGAGTCATCTGGCCAGCCTGCCTCTCCACCTAGTTTTAGAATCAAATTTTATTGCCACGTATCGTCATACACATTTCTTCACAGGTTGTCTAGGCTGATTTTGCCACACTATGCCAGAACTGAGGAGATACAAAAGCAAAATAGGAAGGATACATTTTAAAATATACAATGAGCAGCTAGGTGCCTATAGGTTATGATAGTGAGAGTTGGGGTTTTATGTAGTCTCATTACAAACTGATAGCTACGTGATATAATTTATTTTTGATCAGATAAATGTCATCATCCCTCAATGTATATGTATTTTAAAATATCATATTGCATACATCCAAATGTGTTATTTTTCAATTAAAATAAAGTATGAATCAATGAATAAGTACCCAAAATATTTCCATCCCACCTACACTAAAAAAAAATTGCTGCCCCCTAGTGTACTCATTCTTCTGTTAAATGGAAATCAAGCTTCCAGACATAGTGATCAGGTTTTGTCCTTATTTTTGCTTTAAGGAATACTACAATCCCTCTTGCTCTTCCTATTTTAGATACATCTTTCAACATCTTTTTAATAAAAAAACTGATGATTCTTAATCTTCACACATCTAAAAATTGCCAAAATTTTTTCCTTGTTTATGAATTATAATTTTATTAAATCTAAAATTCTAAGTTCACAGTAACCACCCACAATAACAATTCATTGTCTATGGGTTCCTTTTTTATTTAACTGAGAAAGGCAACTGAAACTTTTAAAAATCTCTTCTTTCTGCTGTCTTTTAACATCTTATCCTCTCTTTAATCTTATTACTTTGTAGTATTATAAGATGTACTCAGGGAGAGATCTATTTGTATTAAGCCTGTATGGCATTTGAAATGCACTTTAAGTCTTAAGAATTAATTTTAGTTATGAAAAATTTTTATCCGTTATATCCTCAGTCCTTTCCTGACATTCTACTGTGCCATTCTCCAGGAACTTTTATTAGATACACATTGAAAACTATTGAACGAGACTTCATGCTTCTTCATTTATCTTTCAGATATTTTTAAATCACTGTTCTTTAGTACTATGTCCTGGGTTAATTTTCTCAGAAATATCTTCCAATTCATTAATTCTTTAATCAACCCTGTCAAGTCTGGAGCATCCTTTAATTTCAATGATTAATTAATGAAAGAGGCAAGTTCTATTTAAGTCAAAGACATAAGTCTGGATAGATCACACAATACATCTTGCATGAAGCACTTTAAATTCCTTTGTTTTACAACAGCTGGACTTCCAGCTGCTTTTCTATGACTCTAAATAGATAACCTATAAGTAGCTTCAGGCTCATTTGCCAGTTTAAGCTTTCCTTTTATCCAATTTGTAGTCATCAGCACTGGCTGTATTATTTTTGAAATCAGTTGCACCTTGTTGACTCCCCCTCTTTCTCTCTTTTCTCCCTGTCTCTCTTTCTAATGATAACTCTAGATAATAACTTCTGTATATAGATTAGCACACTATTTGAAGTATCTACACTTAATAGAGATTAACGAATAACTGTGTTAAGGAATATAAATGAATGAGTCCACATCAGTGAGTTGATGTAGCATGGTTTTCTGTTATGAATTTAAGGCAAGCATCTCAGTGGAGTTTCTTAAAGCACATCAGTTTAAGAGGTGCATCTTTCAAGGGAGGACAATGCAATGCATTACGCTCACTCAAACTCAATTCCATACCATTTGATATTTCAGGGTTCATGATTTTTTTTTCTGAGCATTTTAGCAGTCTTCTGCATTACAATGGGTCCCATTAGTTCGGCCTTTTTACATGTCATTTCCTTCTTTCCTGCTCTAAATCTGAAAATAACCATTTAATTTTTTTTTTTTACAAATAAAACTAAAACTTTGTTATTTTTTTGTGGAAACTTCAAAGCTTTATGTCAAAGAAATTAAACTTGTCCTATTAATTTTAAGGGATTCATTTTTAAGTTTCCTATGCCCATAAATAACCATAAGCAGAGTCAGCAGATTGTGAGTAGGCTGGTAATAATATATTATTTCTTCTAGCATATTAGAACAAACTGCTCATTGCCTTTCATAGTCTAGGCTCTATCCAAATTCATGTCCCCTTTCCTAAGGAGATACAAGTTGTTGTGATATTATCTTCTGGCATAATCCATATTTTATTTCTTCAACAATAATATTTACTATTGCCTTAGATGGCCTCACAAATCACTTTTGCATAAGATGTCAGGAGAACTGCAATTGAATGCTTTTGTTGTCCTGTCATGCCACTGAGTAGGATTACTTAATGGTACTTGCAGGTCTAGAAAGGCAGGAGAGAACCTATGTAAAAGATGTGAAAGGTTTTTTTAATGTCTATCGAAATTTCCATGCATCTGATGTTTGGTAGATAGACTGGAACCAGAACTGGGAAGTGTAGTAAAAGGAGCGTGAGCCCCTTGTTCCGTTTTGCCTGGCTCCTGTCTGTCTGGCTAGCTTAACTCTCGAAATAATTACACAGAAACTGTGTTTATTTAATTACTGTCTAGCCCATTAGTTCTGGCCTCTTATTGGCTAACTCTCACATCTTGAATAACCCATTTCCATTAATGTGTATCGCCACTTGACTCGGGCTTACCGGCATGAGTCAAAGCAGCGTCGTCTTGGCCAGCAGAATCATGGCCTCTGTCACACTTCCCTTCTTCCCAGCATTCTGTTCTGTCTACTCTGCCCACCTAAGGGCTGCCCTATCAAAAGGCCAAGGCAGTCTCTTTATTTAACCAATGAAAGCAACAGAAATACAGAAGGACCTCCTACACCAGGGAAGTAATAGATGTAAAGCAAGAGAACTCTTTTCTTAATTTAGAGCCCATGTAAAGATGGTCTCTAAAGTGCAAAATTCTCTTCCTGTAACTGGTTGCCTTATCATTACTCAAATATAGAACAAATGGAGCTATTTTCCTGGGGTAGTACTTTTAGAGGAGGCATGGAATCTGGATAGTGATGTGTGACTTCCCTAATCATTTCTATCTGCCAGGCAATCTAAGCATATTGCATTTTACTACCAGTATCCCAATATCATATGAGTAAAAAGAAGAACAGATATTTTTAGGCATTTTGACTATAGTCATATAGCTATCAAATCTTATCTGCCTGTAGTATGTACAATGCTTTTTTCTGTTTTGAGGAAATAGTCTCCTTATTTCAGCCCAGACTAGATTTGAACTCACAGCAAGCCAAATCCTGGCATTACTGACATGAGCCACTATGATCATATTAGAATATATATTTCTAGCATTAAATTTTTCTTCTTCTGGATTTGAGCAATTCTAATGTATGTTAGTCAAGTTTCTTAATTTTAATGAATCTGTTTTCTCAGAAACAGAATATGCTGCTGTGGAGATTACATGGGATAATCTGTGTAAAGAACTCAAAATATGGCAGCTGAAGTAATAGCACAAGAGGTGATATTGTTTCTGTTAGCACAGTTTTCCTCCTGTTTTCTTCCATCATTGACAGCTGAAGGAAAACTATTAGATGTGATCTGAAACCCATGTGTAAATGCAGAATAAATAGCCAAAGCACCTTCAAATGATGCCTCCCTGCAAATTGGGATAAAGGACTTCAACCTCAAATCAAATTGAATCATAAGCGTTTTCTCATGAGTATAATCAGTGGATACATATTAGGTTAAGTTCTAATAAATTTATGAGGAGTAAGTGTTTTATACCATTTTTGAATTTAAAATTTGCATTGTAAGAGTCCTAAAATATTGTAAAAAGTATAATTTCAGGACTGATGGAAGTTTTAAAAGGATAAACTTCACTCATTAGCGATAAAATACAAAATTGATCAGTGACTAGGGACGATGTTCCCCTATCAGATTTACATAGATAAAACTATTCACTGTTCTTTGTATGAGTAGCTTTATACTATATAATTTCCTTAGAAAACAATTTAGGTGTCTTCATTATATTTTGAATGTACATCCTCTTTAATCTTACAATTCTTTTCGTAGAGATGTATCTTACAGCACTATTCTGACAATGGAACAAAATGGCATGTACAAGGCTGTTTGCAGCATCCTTTCTATATGTAAAAGGCTAGAAACAGCTTAAATGTCCATCATGCCCTCAATACTGTGGTGAATATGTGCACTGCCTTCCAAACAGGCCTCCTGACAACTAAATTTCTCTGCTTTAGTAACTAAAAAAATGTTTTCTATTTATGAGATTGTCTACATCTTATGAATAAATTGCCAAGTAATTTCCGTGATTCTGTTGTTGTTTTCATAAGCCTCCAAAGAATTACTGAAGCATTGTGATACCATATAAATGTCAAGAGGTGATTGAAAGGAACCCTTTTTAATGCTTCATCATTGCTCACTCTCAGCTATTTCCCCAGCCCTAAGGGTTCAGGAGAATGAATATGTCTTCTTTTCCAAATAGATTTTTCTTTGAAAATTTTTTGTATTTCTCTCAAACTCCAACTGTCCTTCATCTCATTCATACCTGGAGGACTTAGTCATTGTGGAACTCCAGCAGCACTAAAAGAGGAGGAAAAATGAGAAGCTATGGTACTTCGGTGGTGGAGTTACACATCTTTAAGAGAGACACCATGCTGAATACCACACAGGCAATTAATATATGAAAGAACCTAATGAATGACAGGACAATGTTTTGAAATGAAAACCCCATATGAACCTCTGTGGAAGAAATATAGGGGGATGTTTTTATATAATTTTCTAAGTGCTCAATTGAGTTTATTTAGCAAATTTTCCCCCCAATTATGGCATAATCAATCTGAGTAGATATAATATGGCAATATTCTGGGTATTTATAAGTGTGGTTAAAGTCCATTCATCCATGAAGCTATAAATCACTGTGCCAAGTATCAGTGTTTCATCCACATGATGGGGAAAAGGCATTCTTTTCCAGAATACTATTGACTATGCCTCACAATCGCCACATTTCAGTGGCTTAATCAACACTGTGAGTTCTCTTCAGATTTTTCCTCCTGAAGCTTTGGCTATAAATAACACATCAAAAAAAGAATGCTGGAAAATGAAAAAAAAAAGGCTGTACCAGATTTCATTTAAAATTTTTCAATTTGTATATTTCTAAAACAAGCATATGCATTTGCTGACTTTTCTATTCATCATTTGTGGATTTATACTCAAGAAAGAAAAATGAGACTATGACCACTTTTAACTGAGAAAAGAAATAAAAATAACCTCTTCTTGTACTGTCACCCCTTTCAGTTTGCTATTAGAATGTACATAAATATAGAATATATTTCTGCCATGCCAAAAAACAGGATCTCAGCATTTTGTGCCTCAGAACATACTGGAAAAGATGTCAGGAGACTGCATAAAAATGATTTCACATTCTGTCAAATCCAAATGAAGCCTTTTTGTTCTTCATGACCAATACATATTTAATTTGATTTAAGATTCATGATATTTCCATTAAACCAAAGCCAAATACCCTAAATTACTTGAAACTAGAAGCCATGCAAATTAAAGTAGTAAGTTTCAGATTGTTGGAAATTTGGAATCAGGTGAGTCATCTGTGAAGCAGGCGTTGGTGTATGTATATCATATGCTCAGTCTGTGTGCCTTTTATTCCCATGGACTTTATGAGTCTTCTTCCATCACAGACATTGCCAATGAATACACTTAACTCAGAAGTTGATGACTTAGACATTCCTATTTGATTATTTTTTCTGAATGCCCTATTATGAAGTGAGTCATGTTGAATATGAAATTGTATTTCTCTACTTCTCTACTCTATGAAGGGAAATGCTTCTTAATTCTGCCACAATATTTACAGGAGGAATGAATTTCCTGCTTATCTCTCATTGCTCATTCAAAGTTATGGTCAATTCATTTAAAAGTAATAGAATCACTACTTGTAGATGTTAATCATAGGATTTTAAATGAGATTATTGACTATATAATTGAAAGTGCCATGAAGTCAAAATGGACATAAGCCAATGAAATTTTATCTGGCTGTCTTATTTACCGTTTCAGAATTGCTGTTTTATTTGTAGAAAAAAGTATTTTTTTCTTTGTTTTGAGATCATAATACAGTTACATCTGTCTTGTTCTTATAAATGATACATTAGGAAGAATTTCTTAAGCATTGGTTTGCAGTCATCTTAACGCCCACATTAAAAAAAAAAGAGGTGCAGAATGCTTGCATGCCAGTCAATTTCAGTTGCAAAGCATTTCTCAAAGAGTTAAAACTCATGGATAAAAGTCAGTTGAATTCATTAAGACAAGACAAGAACAATGCTTCTCTCACTGCTTCCATTCAACATAATAGTGAAAGTCTTCTGCAGAGCACTGAGGCAAAAGAAAAGCACAAAGGCCTCTCAAATCAAAAGGAAGAAGGTAAATTGAACTCAAGACTACTACAGCCGGGTGGTGGTGGCTCATGCCTTTAATCGCAGCACTTGGGAGGCAGAGGCTTGCAGATCTCAATGAGTTCAAGGCCAATGTGGTCTACCAAGTGAGTTCCAGGACAGCTAGGGCTGTGACATAAAGAAACCCTGTTTTGAAAAACAAAACAAACAAACAAACAAAAAAGACTATTACAACACAAAAAGTAAACAGAAGGTGATTTAAGTAAAGCTGGAGAATGGAATACCAATGTACATTAACTGCTAGTATTTCCATTATTTTCATAAAGAACAACCTGTCAAAGAAACTGGGAATACAATCTTGTGTATAATAAACAAAACAAAAACTGAAAATTAGGAGAAATATACTCAATCAAAGAGGCAAAACATTTAAATGCCAAAACATATTAAAATACGGGCAAGAGAAATCAAAGACACAAGTAAGTTGAAAGATACCCAGTATTTGTTGGTTGGAAATATTCATGCTGTTAAAATATCCATTCTACCAAAAGTCAACAGTCAGTATAATTCTTATACAAACTTTAAGACTTATTTTTCATGTGGTTAACTGTTTCGCCTGCATTTTGTTTTCCCACCACACGAGCACATTACCCATTGGAGGACAGAAGTATCCCAGGAACGTGGGTTACAGATGGTTGTGAGCTAGCATGCTTGGAATTGCAGTTGGGAAGAAGAATGGCCAGTGCTCTTAACGGCTGAGCCATCCCTTAGCCCTTGTTAATCCCAATTTCAGCGAAAGAAAGAGAAAACAATAACCCTGATGTTCATACCACAAATGAAATCTAAATACTTAAAATAATAATTAACAAACTGAATCAAGCTAGATATGTTATACCACCAGGTTTAAAAATATACGACAAAGCTATTGTAATCAAATTGCCATGATTCTGGCATAAAACCTAATGCATAGAACAATGGAACTAAATAGTAATCCCAGAAGTAAAGACATATAATTATGCCCAATTCATTTTCTAGAGTGGGAAAAGCTGAGTATGTACACGCGTGTAGATGATTCAGACTGTTACCTCACAACACCTAAAAATAAGAAACTGCCAAAAGGGATGAGACTCACATGTGAGGTCTGGAACATTAAAAATATGCTGTAAATGCTCCATGAACTTACAAGTAAACTTGAAAAAAAAGTTAGCTAAAAAAAATGTCTCAAGGAAACAAATGGCCTAAGCTGGTTAAATAGTACTGGATTTATTAGTTAGGAAATATATGTATGTATTTCATAAATCCCCTTGTTAGACTGTATTTATCAAATAGTCCAATCAATGTTTTCTCATATTAAAGAAAATAAATTAATTTTAACTCTCCTGAAAATGTCAATACTCAGTTTTATATTTTTAAAAATAGTTTTCTTAGTATATTTTTGTCATATTAACCTTCTTTCTCTGAACTCTAAATAGGGTTACTCTCATTCACTCAAATTTGTCTCCTTTTTGTCCCCATTAAGGCTAATATGTGTTTACCAAATATTCTTGGATATGTGTCTTTCAGCTGGTGAGTGTGTGTGTGGGGGGGGTCTACCTATCAGGGCCTAATCTATTAGAGAAAACTGACTCTTCCTGTCCCAATGAATATCAATTGTAAATAGCTCCCTACTATTTATACCTTACATATCATGTATATCAATGAGATAGTACATAGTGTTTCAATACATTTATTATATAATATTTAAATTGGGTTCAACTTATATCTCATCAAATAGTTAATATTTCTTCTAACATCCTTTTGTCTAGCTAATGGAAATATACAGTATACTGTTTTTGTCTATAATGTTCACACCGTGTCATGGCACACTGAACTCTTTGATCCTAATTTTTTTCTTCAATTGTCAACAGGAAGTGATATTCATTTAGCAAACAACATTAGTGAAATAACAAGAGTATTTAGAGTAATGTGGCAGTTTACAGTGATTCTACTCAAATCCTTCAGCAATGGCATATGCACACACTCAACCCTGTATGCTGATATTCTGTTTTTTGAAAATACAGGAAACTAGCAGGGTGTTGGTGGCACAGGCTCTTAATTCCAGCACTCAGGAGTCAGAGTCAGGAGAATCTCTGAGTTCGAGGCTAGCCTGGTACACACAGTACGTTCCAGGACACCGAAGACTACACAGAGAAACTCTGTCTTAAAAAAAAATAACAAAAACCTAAAAAGAACTATTAAATTTTTTTATTCCCTTGAACGAGGAATTGCTGCACCTTAAGTCAGCGTCCAAGATAAATGCTGAAATTAAATGTAAGAAGTGTGTGTGTTCACAGTGCCCCATCTTCAGAAGTCAGTATATCCCAAAACACTTCATTTGAATTCAGGGTCCAACTAAAGAGTGGTGCCCTGCTGAAGGACTGTTACCATGGTAATCCTGCTAAGACTTTCATCAGCATTTGAAGAGACATAGAAGAACACTTATAAAGCTTCAGGTGACATAATTATAAGATGCCAAATTATAGAACTAAGATGTTCAAGGTTTTGAGTAAGACTGAAATTAAAATGTTATAAACTTAATGTACAATAAAAAATACGGTCATAATAAAGAAGGATCATCCATAGAATTAATTTAATAGGGAAAACATAAGGCCTGCAAATATCTGTAGAATTAGGTCCAAGGCAGTTTCTTTTATAGAGATGTGGAAATTGGGTGTACAGCTTGAAAAGTAAACTGTTAGATAATAAGTGACTGATCCAGGAATTGTTCCACTAGGCCACACCAGGGAAACACCCCACTGCATTTTTGAGGAAATGTATACAAATTTTGATGGAACTGCCAGCTGTGAACTTAAGACCAACTTTACACAGTAAAAACTGCTGCTTGCTGATCAGAGCTTGCCAGCCCTCTTGGGCATGGGAAACATGAATGAGCTCCATTTGTTTTTGTTTTCCCATAGTGGTTTACATATATTTGTCTTTCCTAATAAAAATCCCCAAACTTTCTTCTGTTCTCTATATACCAGAGGTCATCCTAGCATATGCGTTTGTGGTCTGGATTGCAATTCTGTTCTTTTTTTCCCCAATAAAACTTCTTTTTTCTTCTTTGTATATTTTTGTTTAACTTTGGCAGAATGAAACACATAGGGCTGCACAGAACCAGGTGTGCTGATACTTGTTGAAAGCATGACTTTATCAGATTGTATATCAAAGAACAGTTTTCCCCGAGGTCTTTCTATTTCCATGAGTGGCTTTACCTGTAGCTCTTCACAGTTGACGGCTTCTGGTGTGGCTGGTGTGTGTGTGTGTGTTTTCTTTAAGAAGCTGGCCACTGGGAGTTTGACCATGCTCCAAATGAATAGATAGGCAACACAAATTGGACTTCTTTCTTTTTTTTGGGGGGGGGGATAAGGTTTGGAGGGTGTACCTGGGAGGAATGGGAAGCTAGTGTGATCGAGATGCATTGCACAAAAATATTTAAATTTTAATTATTCCCAGATAATAATTAAAAATATTATGTTGGAAGAAAAAAAAAACAAAAAGAAGGCTGTGTTCACTTCACCCAGACTTTTAGGCTCCAGAGGAAGGAAAAAATATTCTTAAGAAAATTTGGTAAAGGAGCATTTTGTTTCATATCAACAGGAGGGACAAGTCGCTCTGCTCTTTGTCATAGTAGGAGGGGCCATGCATTAAATAATTTCTTTCCTAGTAAAGGGAGTTCCTTCAACCCTGAAATTCAATGTAGTGAGCTTCATTGAAAATCAAAAATTTAGGATCTAAAGTGCAGGATAAAGGAGGCCTCTTGACTTTCTTCCAAGGTTACATACAAAGACATGAAATTTTAGTCAGTCAGTAAGCACCATCAGTCTGTGGTGGTGTGTTAGAAAAAGACTTTTAGCTGTGTTTATAGAATTCTGTTAGTACAGGGTTTTATAATCAACTGAGGATTGAGTTGGCCCAAATGTATCTGAAGTAACTGTTTGGTTATGTGTATGTATGCATTTGTATATTATCTTCTTTCCATACAAAGAAGAAGCCTGCCTCTAAATATGTGAAGCTCTGTCATGTGAAAGTGGAGTCCTTGTGTGCCCTTTGTAGCTTCATTGAGGCAGAAATCAAGTCAGGGTATGGAGTCTATGAAGGCAAATTCCTGTTTAACCTGGTCAAGAATCTTGTCATCTTCTCATGCAGAGTTTAGCCATGGGAAGGATTAGAACAGAAACTGAATGTTTCTTCACTGAATTGGTACAGAGGTATTTCTGTATTATATGGGAGGTGGTTTTTATCTGTTTGTTGTGTTTAGATAATTTTCCACCTTTTTGATCTTATATCTAGTCCTCTTAAAATACACATTTTAAAAGAATTCTTGCTTACCTCCTTCCCCCACCTTCTGGTTTGAAGCCACCATGGACAGTCCTTGATTGAGGACTGTGTTCTTTGCCTCTTTGTTATCAGGATATCAATACAAAGTACATGAACTTACCTTTGGAAATAATTTTAAATTTTATTTTACACATATGGGTGTTTTGCCTGAATGTATGTCTATGGTCCTGCCTACTGCCTAGGAGGCCAGAAGAGGTTGTTGAATCTCATGAACCTGGAGTTACAGATGTTTGTTCTCTGTCATGTAGGTGTTCCTCTGGAAGACTGTGGGTACTCTTGACCAGATAGCTATCTCTGTAGCCCCTCATTCTGATTTTGATTCAATTTTCTTAGAAGGACTTTCTACCTTAAGTTTTACAGACAATACATGCAGTGTCATCTCTAAACAGAGGTTTCTCTGCCCCACCCCATCCCACAAATGTTTCTAAATAATCACTGAGAACCTTAATAATTAATTACAGAATGTTTGGCCTATAGTTCAGGCTTATTACTAACAAGCTCTTATATTTAAATTAACCCATTTCTAGTACTCTATGTACGTCTGCTGGCATTTTGCTTCTTTGGTGGCTGGCTTGCATCTCCCTCAACTCCACCCTTCTTTCTCTCTGTACTCAGTTTGGCTTTCTCGTCTAGCTATGTTCTTCCTTATTCTAGGCCAAGGCAACTTTTATTATCAACCAGTGAGAACAACATATATTCACAGCATACAGAAGGGTTATCCCTCAGCAGTCATCCTCTAAGACGGGACAGTTTTAGGGTGATAAAAATGAATTTCATGTCAACTGAGTAAACATCCATGGCAAGGGATGTTGGAGACTGAGAGTACCTCTCCGTGGAATTCTGTGTCTTAGATCCACTGAGTTGTTATCCTGTATCTTTTCAGTTCTTTCTTCCTAGGCTGGTGAAAATATCTTTTGTTTCCATGGTGAATATCTGAATTGTTGGTAGTGAAGGGTAGCAAAATATGCTTTCCCAGTTATGACATTCTGTAATCAGGATTATTTTGTGCTGTGAACAATTGATATATATAAAGAGTTCTCTGCACTTTTATTATTTGTCCAAAGGCAGAGCCCATTTTACATTAAAATATAGCTATTTTGCTGCATTCTCTTTCCTTCTTCAATCTCCCTATGTCCTGTCACCTTCTGATCCCAAATCTCCCTCCAATTCATCACCTTTCTTCTCTGTCTCTCTCTTCTGTCTGTCTGTTTTTTTTTTTGAGACAAAATTTCTACTGTATAGCTGTAGCTGTCCTTGAACTTGCTCTGTAAACCAGGCTGGCCTCAAATTTAGAGATCTACCTGCCTCTGCTTCCATGTGCTTGAATTAAAGGCATGTGTCATTCATGCCCAGCTTCATGGCCTTTTTCTTATTACTGTTACAAAAGTAAAATTTCATAAGTATATTAATATAATCTGCAGATTCCATTCAGTGTTACTTACATGACTGCAGGCCTGATGGTTTAGTATTGGATAATCAGTTAGGGGTTTCATTCCTGTGAAAAATTAATTCTCCCACTCTTGACATTTCTTACTTTGTCTAGGGGTGGTGCTCCATGCGATTCCCCTTCCACATTAGCATGTCTGCTAGTGTTGTCTTTCTTCAGGTCTCATTTAAGTAGCCATATTGTTGGAGTATTATGTGTGGATTTTCCTGTCATTTCTACGAAACAGCTGACTTTCTAGACCTCTTTCCAACTCTTTCACACAGTTGTGTCTGTTCACTGTCTCTGTGTTATGTCTTTCCTCTGTGTGTGTGTGTGTGTGTGTTAACATACAATCTAAAACTGAGCTTTAAGAACCCTTTTCTTTATTAAAATGTTTTACATGTTATTCCAGGTAGAGAGTTCTGTTTTGAGCTTACATTTAAAGCCAGAATTTTTTCTGGAGGTCACAGTTTCTCTTGGGAATTTTGGAGAAGCATCAAGACAATTAATCTTCAATGACACTTCTGTGCATATAAATACTTATAGCTTTCCTTAAGTGATTTTGATACACATGAGAAAATAAGACTCAGTAAGAGTTTGAGGAGTTTCAAAAGAGGTACGTAGGAAAGTGCTGGAATCACCTTCATTGCTAGATTTAATTACTGGGAGACATTCCAGAAACTAATCTCTACTACTTATTCAAGGTTTGAGATAATTTACCCCTGAGGCTATTCTAGTGATAATTCTATGGTATTATATTGCACATACCAAGGGAATAAATCATTTTTATATGGATGTGGATGGATCATAAAGCAATAAAAATGCTAATGCCCCGGGGACAAACCCAGAGCTTTGTAGTGGTCAGGTTGCATTTGGACCTCAGTAGGAGCTGCTCACCCATGGAGCAGGAATCAAACATTTCTAACCATTGGTTCCTCATTTCCCAGTAAAGGTGGCTTCTAGAGAATAACATATTTATTTTTAAATAGAATCAGTTACATTCTTGGGCAGCAAGGATCTCTTCATGTACCTTTGCCTACAGATGGCTTCATATGTACAGACCATCCTATTTATCTCTGGTTTGTCCTCTACTTCAACTTTCCAATTTTGTCCATCATGTACATATTAGCTTGGTCTTTAAATCTGAGCTTTTACTTTTAATATCTTCAAATATCAAAAGTAGATTCAGCAACAAATATTTCATGGGGTAATTAAATCATGATTCAAGTGACCTTACATATGAGTTAAATTATTATTTCATTAAAATTTTGAATGGTAGCAGGCACTGCAAACTAAGCACAAGTTGTATATGGGGAATTTCCTTGTGTTTTTCCTCTAGGGATAATCTTATTCAATATGTTAAATTTATAAAACTAGTCAGAGAAAAACACCCAAAGTTCTCTGTCAAAATGAGCTGACTTTTCCTACTTTTCCTACTTACAGAAGGAAGAAATTCTGCAGCATGTGTCAAAGTAAAAGCTTTTAATGTTAATGACTGCTAGATGACCAGGATTGGAGTCCTTGAGTGAAATCTTAAATCCCTTGAAAGTTGTCTGTGTGCATTGGAGTAAAAGTCTTTCAAACTTTGTTTACTGTTGATGTTTTATTATTAATTTAAATTCATAAGTGTTTTGCCTGTGTGTATACATTTCATGAACATACAGAAGACAGAAGGGAATGTCAGATCCCCTGAAACTGTAGTTAGAGATGGTTGTGAACAGTCATGTGGGTACTGGTTATTGAAGGTCTTCCACAAGAGCAGCCAATGTTCTTAAGTACTGAACTATCTTTCAGTCCTCTAATGTTTAGATATTTTCCTATGAATCATGTGTGTTTTTAATGCCATTTGAAATGATAAATTATTTCAAGTAGTTTTTAAATTTACTTTGCTCACATCTTTCAGAGGGATTACTATCTATGGCATCTATAACTTTATGAAGCTTATTTCTAAGATAATTTGACTTGAAAGATGAAATTACTACTTGATGTGGAATGTATATTCTGTTAGCAGCCATATAATCAATATTCATCTCATTTACATGCCAGAGCTCTTGGGTACAGTGCCATTAAGCAGCAATATTTTCAAAAATCCCTTTTATAATTGAGCAACATATTTCAATAAGACACTTAAAGTTTTAGTAAACTCTATTGTAAACAGATCTGTCATTCACACTTTGTTTTTCCTTTTAAAGAGCACAGACAGAGTAGATTTAGTATAATTCTATTTTGTTTAGGATTTTTTTTCTTAGACAGGGTCTTTCTTTATAACCCTGGCTGTTCTGGAACTCACTATGCAGACAAGGCTAGCCTTGAACCCACAGATGTCCACATGCCTCTGCATCTTGTGCATGCCACCATGCATTGCAGATTTAGTATACTTCTGCTTCTCCTCATCCTTCTTCTTTCTCCATTTTTCTAGAGAGTGTTTCTCTGTGTTTTCTTGAGAGTATTTCTCTGTGTAGCCCTGGCTGTCCTAGAACTCACTTTATAGACCAGGCTGGTCTTGAATTCAGAGAACTGCCTGCTTCTGCCTCCTGAGTACAAGGATTCAAGATCTGTGCCACCACTTATTGCCCTAGGATAGTTCTTTTTTTTTAATTATAATTTTATTTATTTTTTTTCTTTTTTTTCCATACATTGTTTTGTTTTATTTTTTCCATTCAAGAACATAATTAAAGAAATAATTTTTTTCCTTCTTCCCCTTCTCCCGGTCCCCTCCCACTACCCCCCACCCC
>PVIU01022331.1:0-29610 GCA_004026605.1 Ondatra zibethicus
GGACAGGGTCCAGATGAATCAGTGGAAGCTGGTTGGGCGAGGTTCCCGGACCCAAAGGAGGGTTGCCCGCTCCTCTCTGCTCGGCTCCGTGGGACCCATCAAGTGATTATTAAGAAGTGGATAGATGTACCTACAAGAGATGTTTATCCCCATAATTCCAAACAAACCCATGATCAAAAGGAAGTATGGAAAACAGTTCATAAATAATGGGCTTATCATTTAATTTTAAAGTAGTCTACCTTGCCAATTCCTGTTGTAGAAGAAAATTATTCAGAAATTTCCCTAGAGGTCAATGTCACAATTACACACTTTAACAAAGCATAAGAATGAAAATGTCTAAGAATTCATAGTAATTTTAGAGAAATGTTAGTGTGGGTAACATTTGAGTGTGAAATGAAAGGGAAGGCCTCAGACAGTAAAAAAACAAAACAAAACAAAATTCTATATTTAAGCTGTTCTCAGACTCTATAGCTATTACATGAAAATCCCAGTTCTACAAGTTTGCTTCCTCCCTAAGTGTTGCTGGTCAGAGAATTCCATAATGCTCCCAAAACAATACAGGCAATTGCCTAAGGTGTTAGTTATTTTCCAGATTAGATGCTAAGCTACTGCTACTGCTGAAGCTATCATATGCTCGATTTGCAGGAATTGGGTTAGAAGCTTTCTTTCTGATGGCTAGCCCTTGAAGTGATTGGAGCTTCTATGCTGGCTGCTGGAAAAGCATGGTCTCGACTGTAGACCCTGTGGGCACACTACAGGTTGGTCAAGCAAGATATGGCCATGGGTGAAATAGAGCAAGCCTATCTGATGGTTGATTCTGAGTGCCAATTTAGTATGTTATAGAATCACTTGGAAGAGAGTATCAAGGAAGGATGATCTAGATTAGGTTGGCCTAAGGGCATGCCTGTGAAGGAGTCCAGAAGAAAGTGTTGAATCCCTCTAGAGCTGGAGTTTCATGTGGTTCTGCAGCTGGGATTTTATCTCAGAATCCCTGCAAGAGTGTATGTGCTTTTAATTGTTGAAATATCTCTCCAACCCCTCCTCTAAAGTCTTATAAACTATGGTACTATTAGTAACTGTTCTATTGCTGTAAAGAAACACCATGACTAAGGCCACATTTATAAAAGAAAATATTTAATTGGGGACTTGTTTACAGTTTCTGAGGATTAGTCTGTGCTGATATTTTGTTTGTGCTCTAACAAATATAGCTTGTCTGGAGATCAGAGTGCAGAGCTAGTTACTAGTTCACCCTAAAGGCCAGACAGTGGTGGCACACACCTTGAGTCCCAGCACCTGGGAGGAGGAAACAGGAAGTGATATGGCTGGGCAGACAGAGAAAGAGATAACGCAGGTTGGAGACAGGAGCTTGGCCCCTTTGTGGCTGGTAAGTTGGTTAGGTAAGAGGTGTCTGTGAATTGTTACTTTGTCTATCTGATCTTTCAGCATTTACCTCTATATCTGACTCTGGATTTTAAATATTAGGACCAATTAGACTTCATGGTACATTAATCCACAACCAACGTAGCAGGAAGCATGGTGGCAGACAGGCATCAGGCTGAGAGCTTTACTTCCTGATCTGCAGGCAGAAGTAAGTGAGAGCTGGTCTGGTGTGAGCTTCTGAAACCTTAAAACCCACCCCCAGTGACACACCTCCTCCAACAAGGCTACACCTCCCAATTCTTCCCAAATAGTTGAATGTTTGGGGACCAAGAATTCAAACATAAGGGGCTATTGGGGCCATTTTAATTCAAACAACTATGACAGAAATGGAAAAAAAATTTGCAATCTCATTATACAAAGTCAACATTATCGTGATATCAAAGCCAGAGGAGAAGTAATCCATACACCATTAGGAAAAGTAATCCATACACCAATATTCCTGGTGAGTATTGATCCAAGAGTCCTTAGTCTAAAACTAGCAATCTTATTGTATTAACTGCCAGTTAATACTAGTTAATACTGCCAGTTAAACTAGCACATTAAAAGAAATAAAGCATGTGATTAGATTTTACCCAATGTTACAATGATTTATATTCCATGGATATAAATCAATGTAGCAGAGTAACTACCATAATAAAGGGAATATACATGAACATCTCAATGGTGGTAGAAAAAAATATTTGACAAACTTTAACAATGTTTCACCAGAAGAAATACATAATTATAAAAACTCATATGTAAAAATTCTATAGCTTAAAATTTTTAAAATTCTCTTCAAAGATCAGATACAAGGCACTGATACTTTTATTGTGCACATTCAACATATTGGATGTAAATAATAATAGTAATCAGCATAGTTACACAACATAGAAATAAAAATAAAAGCTGTACAAATTGGAAAGTAAGGAATAAAATGTTCTGGCTTGAATTTAACATGCTTTTATATCTTGAAAGCTCTAAAGACTTCACAAAAACACTATTACTAATAAACAGGTCCCTCAAACTTCGAGGATATGAAATCAACATTCTAAATGAGTAGTCTTACTTGAGGCTAATAAGGAACAATCTAAATAGGAAATGCAGAAAACAGCATCTTTATAAGATCATTACAAAGAAAAAAATCTTTAGAAATAAAATGAACCAAAGAAGCAAGTATATTAGCATACTAACAACTAGCTGAAGGAATTTAATAAAGATAAATATGCATACACAAAATGGAAATACATCTTTTCATAAACTGGATGCCTTAATATTGTTATAGTTTCCATGCAGATTACCCACCACAATCAGTAATTCAATGCACTCCTTATAAACTCTCATTGTTGAATTTTCAGAAACACAAAATATTATACTGAAATTAACATGTCTTGGTTACTTTTATATTGGTTATTTTTTAGTCTAAAAATACCATGATCAAGGCAACTTCTAAAAGAAAGCATTTAGTTGTACTTATGGTTTCAGAGGCTTAAAGTTCATTATGGTGGAACAAAGGCATGGCAGCAGGAACCACTGAATGCTCATGTTCATCCATGAGTAGGAGCCAGAGAGAAAACACTGGGAATAATAGGAATCTTTTTAACTATCAAAATCCACCCCACTGCCACACTTCCTCCAATAAAGCTACACCATCTAACCAAACATGTGGAGATGAACACATGAGCTATGGGGCCATTCTCAATCAAATGACCACAATATATAATCTCAAATAGCCTCAAATAGTCAAAGGAATCAGAAGAAAAAGAGCCAAGCTAAAGAGAGCACATTTCTTTATCTCAAAACTTATTACAAAGCTATAGTATCAAAGCAGCATGGTGCTGTCTTAAAAGAGACACATATAACAACGTAATAAAATAAATATGTAAAACTAAGCCCACACATAACAGTTGATCTTCAATAAGAATCCCAAATACATGCAACAGGGAAGCAGAACACTTCAACCAACAGTGCATGGGAAGTATATGCATACATACATACATACAAGATATTGAATTGCACTTTTTTCACACTATATAAAATTAGTTAAAGGCTGATGAGATTGGCACCTGCTCTCCACGCCTCATAGCCTGAGGTTGATCTTTGGAATTGTCATTGAGAATTCCTGGAAAAAAATTTGTCTGCAGATGTTGGTTGTTTAGAACAATGGTGATGTTGAAAGGTTGGAATGTTTCAAATTTTGAGGCTAATTACCTCATCTGAGCTAACTTTAGCCTCCTGAATAGCCATCCATTTCCCACCTCTGTATTAGAACTAGGATCTATTAACTCAACAGACGATGAGCTTCTATCAACCCCAAAGCTAAGAATGCCATCAGCTAACATCTGGGGCCCATAGAAAAGCTTCCACTTCTTGCTGTACCCTCCTCTCTGAGATACTCACCAATGGATTTTAAACTTGCCTTGATTTATAACTGTCTTTGTTCTGTAAAACTATAAAGATATCATAAAGCTGCTTCCACATTGTTACATGGAATTTTTGGTAACTTAAATCTATGATCCTGGGACATGGTCACTCAAATTTGGTTCCTGAATAAGCTATCTCCTATTCCATTTATGATGAGAACTGCATTTTTGTTTTTGGTTTGTTGTGTCTATAGGACTCACATGGTTGAAGGAGAGAAACAATACCTGCATATTTTATATGAAAATGGGGACTGTAACAAACTCCAAAGCGTCTTTATAACAAAGGAGAGCAACTATAGAGAGATAACTTCTCAGTGGGAAAAATATTTGCAAAGCATATACCTAATGCAGTGTTAATTTTGACAACATTTAAGAAACTCAACAGAGAAGCAAGAAAAGAAGTAAGTCAATTAAAATGGCAAAATCAGTGCCTATCAATGCTTGAATGAATGAGTAAAATATGTATATTTATACACTGTATTATTATTTAAAATTAAAATGAATTTTCCTTTAATTTGCAGCAATGTGGATTAAGCTGGAGGACATTATGCATACTGAATTAAGGCAGGCATAGGAAGAGAAATATAACATGATCTCTTTTGCATGTGGAATTAAATAAAAGTAGAAAGAACAATGGCTTCCAGGAGCCAGATGTTCCGGGGTTTAGTGAGATGTTTGACAAATAAGATATATTATTTAAACATGAGGAATAAATTCAGGAGATCTATAACACCACACGGTGACTCTACTTATTGAAATATACTTGACAATTGCTAAGAGAATAGATTTTAGTGTTCTTACCACACAATAAACATATGAATTCACGAATGTACTAATGAGCTTGACTTAGCCATTCTACAATGTACAGGTATAACAAAATATAATGTTATATGTCATGAAAACATCATTTTATATTTGCCAACTAGAATAAGTACAGATAAAAAAGTAAAAAGAATATTGTGATAAGTTGAGTCAGAGACTGGGAAGAGAGACAACACTTCTCCCCTTTAAAATGAGTATTCCCTGCATTTAGATTTTATATTGGGCTCTGCAGTGTAGTTGGCCATGATTAGGTGTTCTGAAGAGAGTAGGTACAGTTTGGAATAATACCTCAGGGAAATAGAAATTGGAGCAGGTAATAGGATCTCCTAACAGTGTTCAAGAGTGTGGATTGGAATGAATTTACATTGCTATGTGTCATCTGTCTATTAGCATTCAGCATCAATTTACCCATTACTGGTGTTTTCAGAACAAATGTGAAAGAAATACATTACTGAAATCAAGAAAGCTGTCTTTATGCACTTAATGAACCTTTTCAATAAAAGAGCCAGTAAGCAATGAATCTTCAAAATCATTGACCCTAGGATCAAAAGAGGTTTCAAATTTCTGCAGCATGCTTCAGAAATTTCTATAGCCAGAAGCTTTTAAGTTACCTGCCCACTTGGCATGGCCTCTTATACTATATATGCTGATGTAAAGCACGCGCCCAGCCTTTCTTCCATCTGTGGGATCTGTGTTTGAGCAGAGGACTGTAATCTGTGAGTCTACCCCTAAATAAATAACCCTCTATTATACTCAATTCTGAGATATTGTGGAATTTTTTTTAAGTGTCTGTCTTCATCTGGTGCTCCGCTCCTACTAGGTGGACCGGCTTAAAGGCCTAACTGGTCCACAACCCAGGAAGTTTCCTACCCGAGTCTGCTTGGCTTGCTTTTACCTACTAAGTGTTTTTTTTGTTGTTGTTGTTGTTTTGTTTTGTTTTGTAAAACCCCACCATAGGGAAGCTAATTATGTGTGGCAACTTGGAAATTTCCCAAGTTTGCACACAACCCTCCCACTGCCATGTTCCCTGCCCTGTGGTGACTTGCACAGCTTCCAGTTTTTACTCCCAGCTCCTGAATTCTGGGCTTTTTGCTTTGTGTACATAATTGATTTAATTTCTTTTCTTATGTCAAACAAAGCATATTTCTCAGTATTTAACCAGCACCAAGGTGGGGAAACCAAAGTTTCTCAGGACTGTTCGTGGCACCAGGTGGCGCCACTAGTCATGACTCTGGAACCACAACACCTGCTGGACAGTAAAGATTATTACACCTAAAACAATTTACCGGACCTCATACCAGGTCAATATCTTATTAATTAATACATCAATAAACTTGAAAGTTATGTAATTGCAGACAATATTACCATAGAGAATTTTAGTAACTTTTTTGCTAATACTATGGAATGTATTCTACAAGGCTTATATGGTTATTGTGATACATTCATTTATTGGATATAGGCACTCAGTTTTTTTCTTCATGGTATATCCTTAAGAAAATGGTTTGGGGGCTGGAGAGATGGCTCAGTGGTTAAGAGCACTGACTGCTCTTCCAGAGGACCCGGGTTCAATTCCCAGCATCCACATGGCAGCTCACAAATGTCGGAAGATCCAGTTGCAGAGAATCTGACACCTTCACATGAATGCACATAAAATAAAGTTAAATAAACCATAAAAAGATTTAAAAAAAAGAAAATGGTTTGATAACAGAACAAAGAATGAGGGAATTTTAGAAATGATACAGTCTTTAAAGATTAATAATGAACAGCTAGCTGACAGTATTAATACCATCGAAAATCAAAAGTTACCAGAAAAAATTAATATTATTGAAAAGGGTAACATTAATTTGACAGACAAAACTGAATACATGTCAAAGGGTACTGAGAAATTATCTGAAAGAATTCATACTATTGAATTTGACAACTGATGTTTAAATGTTATTTCAGGGAAGCGGCTAAAATTTTAGAACAACAGGGAAAAGCAAACAGACTTGAGACTTCCCAAGATCAAATTCTTGGTGAGGGCACTTATGCTGACCCACAAGCTCAAGCACTTTACAATGAACAAATCTTGTCCCTGTGTGACAAAGTAGCCTTAAATGCTTGGGACAGGATTCAAGAGCCAAGAAAACAAAATGAATCATACACCAGGGATAAACAGGGCCAGAGAGAACCCTTTACTGACTTTTTACAAAGATTAACTAAAGCTGTACATAAAGGAGTAACATAGCCTATATGTAACAGATGTTAGATGAGTACTTATTGAATCTCTGGCTTTTGAAAATGGCAACTTAGAATGCAAAAAGGCACTGGGCCCTTAAAAGGCTAGATCAGCACCAATAGATGAATGGATCCTGCATACAATGAACATTGAGACATTTGACTATAATACTGAATCTTGGTAGGAAAAGCAATTTCCAAAGGAATGAGGAGACATAAAAATGCCAAATGTTTTAATTGTGGTAGAATAGGACATCTGAGAAGGGATTGTAGACAAGGAATTCATGGGAATAATGTCTCCTCTGGGAATGGCAAGAATAGGATGACTCAGCCTTCAGGTATATGCAGAAGGTTTGGCAAAGGCTGACATTGGACCAATGAATGCAGATCAACAAAAGACAAACAAAGCAACCCAATAGAATCAGGGAAGCTCCTTGAGGGGCCTCTCACAGGCCCCTAAGCCAAAAGGGGCCCAGTCATTCCCAGTAATTGTGGAGAACATGTCTCACTAGGAAAATTAAAAAATCCAGAGCCTTCTGTAAAAGACCATACTGTTCTAGATGATGGCATAAACATGGAGGATAAGTCAAAAAATCCAATAGGGAATAAGAAATGCTGTATAGAGGCGCTGTCAGTCAGGTCTTTTATGGTGTATCCTGTGTACTAGGTTCATCTCATTCAGCAGTTGAGTGAAGTAATTTTCTGAAGGTGTTCACAGTGACCTTTCAGGAGGACATGGTCTATCATACCATATTGGTCTATAAGGAATCCACAGGATCTCACCCTCTGTGAAAACAAAAGAAGGACCTCTTTTCCAAAGCACCATATCCTTAGACCCAAATTTGGAAGTCATGATACCTTTTGAACATATATGTTGGTTTAGTTTGGCAGACCACACAATAAAATGTCTCTCTGTATTTAGCTCCTTCACAGTCAAAAAATTTAAAGAAAACACAATAAAATACATAATCCAGACATTCTGTGAATTTTCCATTTTTATGTGGCTTATTTTTCTTTATTTTTTTAATCTATGACTATCTGTACTCTGTCTCTTTAAAGACTTTACACTTTTTTTAAAGCATTAACTTTATTTTACGACTCTCTATACTCTTTTTCATTTCTCTCCCAAGCCAAGTACTTTATCTAACACTATGACCCATTTAGAGGTCTTTTCTGTCTGAATCTGTCCTATTGTGAATCTGTAATTCTTTAATGTACAGGAACAGTTTTGTTTTGTGCTTTTAAAATGCTGAGCTCTTAAGAATCTAAGCTGTGATAATTTCAGGTCAAATACAGGTACTGCCTGCTTGCTCCACCCAGTCCAACATGGCGGAGCCGCTTGTACCTCTGAGCTGTGCGCAGCCTGGAAACATCTCTGAGTATGGCTGCAGAAATCCACCATGCTCTCCTGCCTGACTGCCCAGGCAGGAAGAGCTGAGTCACGGCATGGTCTCAGCTACTTTCTTCCTGATCTTGAGCGGCAGACAAACATCTGGGTGCACAAATGCCCCATAGCCGGAGTTTGCACTGGCGGCAGGGCCCAGGAAGCCTCATTTTAAAATGGCACAGCTTTTTTTCCTGCTGATATTGCCGAGCCAGAAAATCTCTCTGCAGTATGCCCCAGTAAATAGTAAAAAGCTGTGTTAAACTCTCTCTCATTTTTAAGCCCTCTCAGGTTTTTAAGTGGATTTAGCCCATCACATTGAGGCACCAAACTGTTGCTTGAGGAGGAACGGGCTGTGTCCTGCTGCCCAGCTCCCAGACACTGGCCTGCTTTTGGTCCCGGCTAGCTTATACCCAAAATAATTACACAGAAACTGTACTCATTTAAACTATGCCTGGCCCATTAGTTCTACCCTCTTCTTGGCTAACTCTTACATCTTGATTCAGCCCATTTCTAATAATCTATATTCACCATGAGGATGTGGCTTTTCCAGTATGAGTCTAACCAGTGTCCATCTTGGGCCAGAGAAGCATGGCGTCTGCCAGACTTCCCTTCTTCCCAGCATTCTGTTCTGTCTACTCTGCCCACCAAAGGGCTGCCCTATCAAAAAGCCAAGGCAGTCTCTTTATTTAACCAATGAAAGCAACAGAAATACAGAAAGACCTCCTACACCAACTATAAGACATGTTCTGTGTACAAGATGCTCAAGATGGTTCCAAATTGTTTAGTTCTGGCCAGAACTTCAAATAGGAACCTCAGAAAAACCCTACTGAATACTCACAGACTATTTGCAATTATACCAGACAGTAATCTTGGAACTTAATTATCATTTTACTTGCACAGTTTCCCATAGAAAGAACATCACCCCCATAACAGCTGGAAGTAATTCTAAAAGACCACGTCTAACAACAAAGTTTGTCCTCAGGGTTATGGACATTATTTAGGGGTTGATTATAATATTACTCACATTAATAACAATAGTGAGTAATGGAGTGAATACTTGTTAGCTATTATTTATAGACAATTTACATTGGTATAGATTTTTGTATATTGATACAAACTTAAATTCTATTGAGTATGTTCCTATTTTTCTCTACAGTATTTGTATACCTAGGCAAAGGTATTTTGTCATAGTGTATGCATGCATGCTTCTACCTCTGATTAAGACATTTTGTATATTGATACAATTTTAGTTCATATTTATCATATTGAAATATACATTTCTATCTCTGATCAAGATACTTATCCACTGTTTATATTTTGAGGTCATTGTCCTCATTTGTTGCACAGTTGTTTAAAGATTGTTTAATATTATAATATGAAGTCTACTCTTTAAGTTATATAGGTATTAAGAATTATAGGTCAATAGTCATCCATGTTAGTCATACTAATAGACAAATCAGGTTCTATAGATACATAGAGATTGTATTTTGCATAGATAGGTAGTCTTCAATCACTTCAAAGAACTGGAACCGAATCGAATACCTGGATACTAATCCACACAAAAATCAAGTCCAAATGGATTAAAGACCTCAACATAAAGCCAGCCATATCCAGTTATGCCATACTGACATCCAAAGGGGGTATACCATCTTGCATTCCCACCAGCAATGCAGGGTTGTTCTCTTTACCCCACAACCTCTCCAGCATAAGTTATCATAAATGTTTTTGATCTGGGTGATTTTTACAGGTATAAGATGGAATATCAGAGTTGTTTTGATTTGCATTTCTCTGATGACTAAGGATGTTGAACATTTCCTTAATGTCTTTCAGCCATCTTAGAATCCTCTGTTGAGAATTCTCTGTTTAGGTCTGTACTCCATTTATTATTGGATTATTTGCTCTTTTGATGACCAGTTTCTTGAGTTCTTTGTATATTTTGAAGATCAGACCTCTGTCTGATGTTGGGTTAGTTAAGATCTTTTCCCATTCTGTAGATTGTTGTTTTGTCTTTTGACGGTGTCCTTTGCTTTACATAAGCTTTTCAGTTTCAGGAGGTCCCATTTATTAATTATTTATCTCAGTGTCTGTGCTGCTGGGGTTCTATTTAGGAAGTGGTCTCCTGTGCCAATGTGTTCAAGTATACTTCCCAATTTCTCTTCTGTAAGGTTCAGTGTGGCTGGCTATATGTTGAGGTCTTTGATCCATTTGGACTTGAGTTTTGTGCATGGTGATAGATATGGGTTTATTTTCATTCTTCTACATGTTGATATCCAGTTATGCCAGCACCATTTGTTAAATATGCTTTCTTTTTTCCATTTGATTTTTTTCTTCTTTGTCAAAAATCAGGTGTTTGAAGGTGTGTGGATTAATATCTGGGTCTTTGATTCAGTTCTGTTGGTCCTCCTGTCTGTTCTTATGCCCGTACCAGGCTGTTTTCAGTACTGTAGCTCTATAGTAGAGTTTGAAGTCAGGGATTGTGATGCCTCCAGAAGTTCTTTTATTGCCCAGTATTGTTTTGGCTATCCTGGGAATTTTTCTTTCCCGTATGAAGTTGAGTACCATTCTTTCAAGGTCTGTGAAGAATTTTGCTGGGCATTGCATTGAATCTATAGATTGCTTTTGGTAAGACTGCCTTATTACTATGTTAATTCTGCCTACCCCAAAGGGAGATCTTTCTACTTTCTGGTGGCTTCTTTAATTTCTTTCTTTAAAGATTTAAAGTTCTTGTCATACAAGTCTTCCACTTGTTTGGTTAGAGTTATTCTGAGATATTTATGCTATTCATGGCTATTGTGAAGGGTAATGTTTCTCTGATTTCTTTCCCAGCCCTTTTATCATCTGTACACAGGAGGGCTACTGTTTTTTTTTTTTTTTTGAGTTACTCTTGTATCCTGCTACAATACTGAAAGTGTTTATGAGTTGTAGAAGTTCCTTGGTAGGATTTTTGGGATAGCTTATGCAAACAATCATATCATCAGCAAATAGTGAGAGTTTGACTTCTTCTTTTCCGATTTGTATCCCCTTGATCTCATTTTAAGGTCTTATTGCTCTAGCTAGGACCTCAAGAACTATGTTTAATAGATATGGAGAGAGCATCTTGTTCCTGATTTTAGTGGGATAGCTGGGAGTTTCTCTCCATTTAGTTTGATGTTGGCTGTTGGCTTGCTGTATATTGCTTTTATTATGTTTAGGTATGATTCTGGTATTCCTGTTCTCTCCAACACATTTATCATGAAGGGCTGTTGTATTTTGTCGAAAGCTTTTTCAGCATCTAATGAGATGATCATGTGGATTTTATTTTTCAGTTTGTTTATATAGTGAATTACGTTGACAGATTTTCATGTGTTGAACCATCCCTGCATCTCTGGGATGAAGCCTACTTGATCATGGTGGATGATGGTTCTGATGTGTTCTTGGATTTGATTTGCCAGTATTTTATTAAGTATTTTTGCATCAATGTTCATGAGTGAGACTGGTCTGTAATGTTTTTTCTTAGTAATGTCTTTCTGTTTGGGTATCAGGGTAATTGTAGTCCCATCAAAAGAGTTTGGCAATGTTCCTTTTGTTTCTATTGTGTGGAATAATTTGAGGAGTATTAGTTCTTCTTTGAAAATCTTGTAGAATTCTGAGCTGAAACCATCTGGTCCTGGGATTTTTTTGATTGGGAGACTTTTGATGACTGTTTCTATTTCTTCAGCAGTTATAGGTCTGTTTAATTTGCTTATATGGTCTTGATTTAATTTTGGTAAGTGATATTTATCCACAAACTTGTCCATTTCCTTTTAAGTTTTCCAATTTTGTGAGTACAGGTTTTCAAAATATGACCTGTTGATTCTCTGTATTTCCTCCATTTCTGTTGTTGTGTCCCCCTTTTCATTTGTGATTTTGTTAATTTGGATAGTCTCTCTCTGCCTTTTGGTTAGTTTGAATAAAGGTTTGTTTATTTTGCTGGTTTTCTTGAAGAACCAAGTCTTTGTCTCATTGATTCTTTGTATTGTTTTCTTTGTTTCTATATTGTTGACTTCTGCTCTCAATTTGATTATTTCCTGCTGTCTATTTATCTTAGGTGAGTTTGCTACTTTTTGTTCTAAAGTTTTCAAATGTTCTGTTCATTCATTTTTGTGGGATTTTTCCAGCTTCCTTATGTAGGCATTTAGTCCTATGAATTTTCCTCTTAACAATGCTTTCATTGTGTCTCATAAATTTGATACGTTGTGTGGTCTTTTTAACTGAATTTTAGGAAGTCTTTAATTTCTTTCTTGACCCATTGATGATTCAGGTGAGCATTGTTTAATTTCCATGTGTTTCTGGGTTTTCTGAAATTAGTATTGCTGTTGATTTCTAGTTTTAAACTGTAGTGATCTGATAAGATACATGGGTCATTTCAATTTTTTGTGTTGAAGTTTGTTTTGTTACTGAGTATGTGGTCAATTTTTGAGAAGGTTTCATGAGGTGTTGAGAAGAAGGTATATTTTTTATGTTTGGATGGAATATTCTATAGATATCTGTTAAGTTCATTTGAGTCATAACATCTGTTAGTTCCATTATTTCTCCATTCATTTTTTGTCTGACTGACCGGTCCAGTGGTGAGAAGGGAGAGCTGAAGTCTTCCATTATTTGTGTGTGGGCTTTAATGTATGATTTAAGCTTTAGAAGTATTTCTTTTACATTTGAGTGTGCCCTTGTATTTGGGGCCCAGATGTTCAGTATTGAGATTTCCTCTTGATGGATTTTTCCTGTGACTAATATGAAATGACCATCTTTGTCTCTTTTGATTGATTTTAATTTCAAGTCTGTTTTGTTAGATATTAGGATAGCTACACCCACTTGTTTCTTAGGTCCATTTGAAAGGAATATTTTTCCAACCCTTTATTCTGAGACAGTGTGTGCTTTGAGGTTGAGGTGTGTTTCCTGTATTCAGAACAAGGATGGACTCTGTTTTCATCCATATATTAGTCTGTGCCTTTTTATAGGTGAGTTGAGTCCACTTATATTGAGGGTTAATAATGACCAGCGATTGCTATCTCCTATTAATTTAGTTTTCATTTTTGGTGATGTTAACTTGTGTGTTTTCCCTTCTTTGGAATTTGCTGCTTTGAGACCATCAATTGTCTGTGTTTTTGTTGGCATAGCCAACTTTCTTGGGTTGGAGTGTTTTGTGCAGGGCTGGGTTTTTGGCTATGTATTGGTTAAATCTGGTTTTGTTATGGAATATTTTGTTTTGTCCTTCTATGGTGAATGAAAGTTTTGCTGGGTATAGTAGTCTGGGCTGCATCGGTGGTCTCTTAATGTCTACTTAACGTTTGACCATGACCATCTGGCTTTCATTGTTTCCAATGAAAAGTCAGGTGAAATTCTGATAGGTCTGCCTTTATATGTTACTTGGTCTTTTTCCTTTGCAGCTCTTAATAGTCTTTCTTTACTCTGTATGTTTAGTGTTTTGATTATTATGTGGTGAGGGGACTTTCTTTTTGATCCAGTCTATTTGATGTTCTGTAAGCTTCTTTTATCTTCATAGGAATATCTTTCTCTTGGTTGGAAAAGTATTACTCTATGATTTTGTTAAATATATTTTCTGAGCTTTTGAGTTGAACTTCTCCTTCTTCTATATCTATTATTCTTAGGTTTGACCTTTTCATGGTGTCCCATATTTCCTGGATATTTTGTGTAAAGCTTTTGTTAGATTTAATGTTTTCTTTGACTGACGAGTCTATTTCCTCTATTGTGTCTTCAGCACTTGACATTTTCTCTTCCATGTCTTTTGTTCTGCTGTTCATGCTTGTGTTTGTAGTTCCTGATAGTTTCTCATGATTTCTGTTTCGATAATTCCCTTGTCTTGCATTTTCATTATTGTTTCTATTTCAGTTTTCTAGTCTTGAATAATTTCTTTTATGTGTTTGATTGCTTTTTCTTGGTTTTCTTTAAGGGATTTGCTGATGTCTTCCAATTTTTTGTTTGTCTTTTCCTCCATTTCTTTGAGGGAATTTCTCATTTCCTCTTTAAGAGTTTCAAACATTCTCCTGATGTTATTGTTGAGGACATTTTCTTCTGCTTCATCTATATTTGGTTGTTCAAGTCTTGCTGTTGTAGGGTCTTTAGGTTTTACTCATGTGTTGTTCTTTGTGGTGTTGCATGTATTTTTACCTTTTCTACTCATCTTTTCCTCTAATAGGTGTGGTTGGGGCTGTCTGTGATTCTGTTGATTAATCTTCTAGGTGCCACTGAATCCAAAGCTCAGATGGTTGTTCTTCATGGTACAGTCAGTGTCACAATTCTAGTTAACCCTTTGGTCACTCTGTGTTCCTGGATATCACTCAGTGCTCCCAGGCTTTGTTCCACTCCCTTGGAGTTTGCTGTCTCAGGCCTGCTTTAGTCTGGATTGTAGGCTCAGAAAAGTTTCTGTAAATGTCCCTGATATCAATCTGTTCCTGCAGAAGTCCCTGTCTTGGGGTTGGTCCTGTAAATGACTCTGGCTCCATTCTACTACCTCAAAGTTCCCAGGCTTGGGTGTGCCCAGAACCACAGAGGACCTGGCTCAGGCTTACTTCCCCAGATGTCCCAGACTCACTCTTGGACCCACAGTGGTTTCAGGTTCCTGCCTATTCCCTTTTATGTCCCAGACCAATGCCCAGACCAACAGAGGTCCTGGCTGAGGCCTCTTCCCTCTGAGGTCCCAGACTGATGCCTAGACCCACAGAGATCTTTGGTTCCTGCCTACTCCCTCAGAGGTCCCAGATTCATGCCCAGACCCACAGAGGCCTAGTTCCTCAGAGGTCCTAGACTCACGTCCAGATCCACAGGGGTCCTGGCTTAGGTATACTCCATTGAAGATCCCAGATTCACTTCTGGACCTTCTGGGGTCTCTGTCTCTGGCTCACTCACTCAGTGGTTTTTTCCCTGTGCCTGTTTCTGTGGAGTTCACTCTCTCAGGTCTTCTCTGACCTAGGTTGCTGGCTCAGTTCTGGTCTGCCAATGTCCCTGGACTGGATCCACTTCCGCTCCCATGGAGCTTGCTTTTTCAGGCCTGCTCTGGCCTAGGTATCTGTTTCAGTCTCACTCTGGTTTCTGTAAATCCTTGTCAGGATCCGCTCCTGCAGAGGTCCCTGGCTTGGAGTTGTTCCTGTTCAGGTGGAGTTTGCTGTCTCAGGTCAGCTCTGGCCCAGGTTGCTGGTTCAGTCCTGGTCTGCCAAAGTCCCTGGACTGGATCTGCTCCGACACCCAAGGAGCTTGCTTTCTCAGGCCCACTCTAGCCTAGGTCAGAAATTTCTTATTTAAACAAAAGGGGGAGGTGTCTCAGGAATTCCTACAGCCAGTAGCCATTAAGTTACCTGCCTACTTGTGTGTGGCCTCTTATAGTATATATGCTGATGTAAAGCACGTGCCCAACCTCTCTTCCGGCTGTGGGATTCGGTTGCTGTTCCTGGTTTGAGCAGAGGACTGTAATCTGTGAGTCTACCCTTAAATAAATAACCGTCTATTATACTCCGTTCTGAGCTAGTGTGGTATTTAAGTGTCGTCTTCAGCAGCAATCATGAAGCAAACATTTACCATCAGCTTTTCAGGCCTACTTTGTAGCCTACTTTGTGCTTTCATTGTCTCTGTGCCAAATGTTCCCAATTGTAGGGAAATGGAGGATGCCAATGGTGTATGCATTCTCTCTCTTTCTCTATTTTACATATTTAAGTGATTTTGGATTATGTATAATAAAAAACAAAATCAACATTTTACTGTAAATTTCAATCTTTTTCCCAAAGATTAAGGGAAGCATTCTATCCTCCTAAAACAGAATTATTTCCCTTGGTTCAAAAACTCAGTGACTCATGTATTTTAAACATACATTTGTCTTTTAATCCTAAACTGTAAAGCCCCACTGATACTAGGACAAGCATTCCTTGCTTGACTTAAGAATCAGAACTGTTAGAGGAGGTAAATATAAACATTAATTTGGGTCTTTGAAAGGTAACATCTGTCTTTGCTTTTAGTTTGAGGCTATATATTGGATTTAGTATGCCCAGAGTCTCTTTAGTTGGGAAAGATAGGAACATAAAAATGCAGTTTCTCAGTGATGTTACTCTGAACTATTTTATTATACAGTTAGCAGTTTGGCCAGCAATGTGCTCAGTGACCTGCGTGAATCCCTGTGCACACAAGCCTTTTTCTTGCTTTTCTATAGAGGCATTAGTTTCCATGACTGGAGACCAAAGACATTATCAAATGGGAAGTGTTTAGTGCCTGTGAGAAGTGATTTTCTGGTCTCACTTGAGTTGTTAGAGAATAGGCTTACATCTAAAACATCTGACCTTTCCCAAGGAGAATAGTCATCAGAAAGACAGATCAGCCAATAACTCGATGTGTTAAGTTCCTCTCTTCATCGAGTATGCAATTAATGGGTAACTTCATAGTTGAAATCTTTGCTTTCCACCTCTATCAACTGAAGTCTCACACATTTATTCTGATTCAGGACAAGTGAGTGGCACTGCCACACATGATACAGGGATTTAATAAAAAGGATATTTGATTCTAGTTTTTGTCCTTCCTACTTATTACCATGCTCATGTAACTGGTTCTCTAAATCTGTCTGCAAACCTACTCTGAATGCTGAGGTAGGTTGATTATCAGTTTTCTGAGAAACTGCCATGCTAATTTCCAAAGTGATAACACAAGTTTGCATTCCCAGAAGCAATGGATGAGTGTTCAACCTACCTCAGGTTCCAGCAATACCACTCTTGGACATACACCCAAAAAATGCTCAATCATACTACAAAGACAGTTGTTCAACTATGTTCATAGCAGCATTATTTGTAATAGCCAGAAGCTGGAAACAACCTAGATGCCCCTCAACCAAAGAATGGATAAAGAAAATGTGGCACATTTACACATTAGAGTACTACTTAGCAGTAAAAAACAATGGCATCTTGAATTTTGCATGCAAATAGATGGAAGTAAAAAACACTATCCTGAGTGAGGTAACCCAGACCCAAAAAGATGAATATGGTATGTACTCATTCATAGGTGAATACTAATTATAAACAAAGGATATTGAGCCTATAATTCATGATCCTAGAGAAGCCAAGTAACAAGGTAAGCCCTATGAAACACATATATAGATTCACCGGGAAAGACAAAATAGACAAGATCACCTGGCAAAATTGTGAATAAAGGGGTGGGGGAAAGGGAGGGTGTAAGGGGAAGAGGAGGGGAGAAGAAGAGGAACTAGGAGGACTTGAGAGAACAGGCTATTTGAGATGGAAGAAGGACAGATTTGAGAGCAAAGAAAGAGATATCTTGATTGAGGGAGCCATTATGGGGCTAGAAAGAAACTTGGCTCTAGAGAAATTCCCAGAAATCCACAAGGATGATCCCAGCTAAACCCCTAAGCAACAGAGGAAAGGGTGCTAGAATTGACCTTGCCCTGTAGTCAGACTGATGAATATCTTAAATATCACCATAGAACCTTCATCTAGCAACTGATGGAAACAGAGGCAGAGACCTGCATTGGAGCACTGGACTGAGCTCCCATAGTCCAGTTGAAGAGTGGGAGGAATGAAAATATGAGCAAAGAGGTCAAGACCATGATGAGGACACCCACTAAAACAGTCTACCTGAGCAAATGGGAGCTCGCCAACTCCAGCCAGACTGGGAGGGAACAAGCATAGGACCAAACAAGTCCCTCTGAATGTGGTTTACTGTTGCATGGCTGGGGCAGACTGAGGGGCCACTGGCAGTGGCACCAGGATTTATCCCTATTGCAGGTACTGGCTTTTTGAGAACCTAGTCTCTTTGGATGTAAACCTTGCTCAGTCTAGATATAGTAGGGAGGACCTTGAACCTTCCCCAAAGCAATGTGCCTTACCCTCTCTTAGGATTAGATGAGAGTTGGGTGGGAGGGTATGTGGAGGGAATGAGAGGAGGGAAGGGAGTGGGAATTAGGATTGGTATGTATAATTAAAAAAGATAGTTTGTTTTCTTTTTTAAAAAATTAAAAAAAATCCTACTCTGTACTGATAAGTTCCGGCATCAGAAGGGATGGCCACCCTATACTATTCTTGCCTCCTCCAACCTTGAGCTACAGTTTTATTACTAAAGGCTTGTTAATAGCTACCACACTTTACCTTGTGAAATCTACCAACTTGGATTCTCTGAATACTGTGTTCTTATGCTCTCTGAGGTAATACTGTGTACACTTGTCAAGAAGCTTTTTTTTTTTAGCCTAATCCCTCACTTTGTCAAGAACATGATTCTACCATACAGCAGTCCTTGTATTTCCTTGGAGAGCATTCTTTCTGGCAAGGTGTATTCCTTTGACACAACTATTTGTTTCTCAGTGTCTGGAGCAGACACATGAATCCCTTTTCCATTTCATCTTTTAGTTTATGTATCTATAGCAGTAAAAGAAAATGTCGTGGAAAGAGTGCTCTCAAAATATGTTCATCCAGAACCTTGGAATGTGTAGGCTGCAGGAAGACCTGCTCATGATACAGATGTTAATAAGGAAAACCAGGATGAGAGTCAGAGATTAAGGTAGGATAAAGCCATTTTGCAAGTTTAGTGGTAGAAGGATTAAGTCATTGGAGAAAATTTGCTTAGTTGGAGAACAACAGAAAACAAAATTTGGTTAAAACAGATGGAGAGAATATTTGTGAACTTTTTGTGAATAGTAATCTTATGGAACTCAAGGGTGTGAATACAATTCTTATTTGTGAAGGACTCTAGCCTTCATTAATGATTCCTTTTCTGGGAAGATTAAGTTTCAATTTTAAAAATCATTATAATTTCAATAACATATTAAATGTACAGATTAAGTGGAGCCACTGTGACATTTTTAGATACACATATATTCTGTATTTCCTGAGTAGACTATTCAATGCATCATTTGAATATATAGAAATATTACAACAAATCCCATTTATATATTTGACATGTTAATATTTTAGGCAAAAATTCATTATAAATAGAAATGTCATTGAGATCAAGGGTATGTACACAACTCTTATTGGAGAAGGACCACTGTCATTTCATACTTGTCCTTTCATTTAAAATTTTTAATTTTAAAATACATAGAAAAAAGGTTTTAGTGCAGGATTCTAACAGACTTTCAAGGAAGAGTTAATTTCAATATTTCTCAAATTATTCCACAAAATAGAAATGGAAGATAGATCGCTCATTCATTTCATAAGTTCACAGTTTACCCTGATACCCAATCTACATAAAGACCTAATAGAGAAAGAGAATTATAGACCAATTTTCCTTATAAACATAGATGTAAAAATACTTGATAAAATGCTTACAAACAGAATCCAAGAACACAACAAAAAGTTCATCCACCATGTTCAAGTAGACTTCATCCCAGAAATGCAGGGCTGGTTCAACATACATAACCAGATAAATGTAATCCACCATATAAACAAATTGAAAAACAAAACTACATGATCATCTCATTGGATGCCTAAAAAACTTTGGACAAAATCTAATATCCCTTTATGATAAAAATCCTGTAGAGATTAGGGACACAGAGAATATACCTAAAAATGAGGAAGCCCATAGACAACATCAACTTAAATAAAAGAAACTCAAAGCAATTCCACTAAAATCAGGAGCAAAATAAGGCTCTCCATTCGCTCCATACCTATTGAATATTGTACTAAAACCTTAGCTAGAGCAATTAGGCAACCAAAGCAGATCAAGTGACTACAAATTGGAAAGGAAGAAGTCAAATTATCTTTAGTTACAGATTATATGACAGCATACATAAGTGACCACAAAAATTTCCCCAGGAAACTCCTACAGCTTATAAACACTTTCTATAAAGCATTTAGACAAAAATTTTAATTCACAAAAATCAGTAATCCACTTATAAACAAATGACAAATGGACTGAGAAAGAAATCAGGGAAACAACACCTTTCACAATAGCCTTAGATAATATATAATACCTTGTGGTAACTCTAATCAGACAAGTGAAATACTTATATGATAAAAACTGTAAGACACTAAAGAAAGAAATTGAAGAAGATATCAGAGGATCGAAAGATCTCCCATGCTCATAGATTGGCAGGATTAATATAATAAAAATAGACTGATGGGGAAAATTAAATTATATTGAATATTGTATGCATGTATGTTACTACCTCTGTTTAAAACATTGTTTATTCATTTATATATATATATATTTACGTTATTACAATGTACATTACTACCTATGATCAAGATATTTATACATTGTTTACATTTGAAGGTCATTGTCCTCATTCATTATACAGTTGTTTATTGTCTTAGTCTTTAAGTTAGATAGGTATTGAGAATTATAGATCAATAATCATCTATGTTTGTCATATTTATAATTAGACTAATCAGGTTCTTTAGATACATAGAGATTATATTCAGTATAGATAGATAATCTTCAACCTCTTCAAAGAGCTGTAAAAAAGGCATTTAATCTAACTTAGACTTCCTTGGTAGTGAGACACAATCACTCTTGGCAACACCGATCTATTCCCAAGAGAATGTTGAGCACAAAAGACACTCCACCTGGAGCTTTTCTTCTTGGTAGAACTGGCCTTTGGGCAAAGAAATGCCCATACTTCAACCACTGACACAGATATATAGTATTTGTAAATAGATAAAACAGGACTGTCATATCCTGCCAATACAGGGTAAGATATTTTTAAAAAGTTTCTTGCTTTTGAAAATGGTCTGTCAGTTACGTTAGGCCTTAGCCAAAGTTGGTTGCTTCAACATTTCAAATGAGACTTTGGGTGATTGCCCAGGTAGCCAGTTGTCTCTGTCATTTGTTGCATATTTTGGAAGTTTCTCAATTGCACCTCCTGTTTACTCAAGTAATATTGTTTTTCTTCTCAAATCTGTGATGGAGTTGAAGATTAGATAATTGTAGTTACCTTCCTCATGATTTAGCCAAGCTTAATTTCAATGCAATATTTAGACTCCTTGAGATAGAATGTTTGGTAAAACTTTTGTTATGCATTCCTTGCTTAATGTTGTTTATTGTTTGTAATTTTATATTTGATATCTGTTCCTATTGTATATAGCTATATTGGGTTTGAATCAATCTTGTTTAGACAAAAGGGGGAGATGATGGGGAAACTCTGTCAACCAATCATATCTAGTTAAGGTATGGTTGTCTGGAGCTGAGGAGGAAAAACTGGGAGAACTCAGGTGCGCACTCTCTGCGTGGCTCCCACTGGACAGATAGGAAGTCGTACCTCCCACTCTTGTAGCATGACTTTCCCATTATAACCATTAAAATATAATTATTATTCTTGAGCTCTCCTGGTTATTTCTTGTACTGACCTGATCAACAACAATAGCCATCCTACCAAAATAATCTACAGATTCAATGAAATCCCCATCAAAATTCCAACACAAATCTTAACACAGTTTGAAAGGATAATTCTCAGTTTCATATAGAAAAATGAAAAAAACCCAGGATAGCTAAAACAACCCTGAACAATAAAAGAACTTCTGGGAGTATCATCACTCCTGGTTTCAAGTTGTACTATAAACCTATAGCAATAAAGACCACATGGTATTTGTAGTAATGAGGGGCTCGGGCTGCGTTCCCGGTGATGGGCCCCTTGTTCTGTCTCACCCGGCTCCCGGTGCGTACCCGAAATAATTACACGGAAACTGTATTCATTTAAATACTGCCTGGCCCATTATCTCCAGCCCTTTATTGGCTAACTCTCACATATTATTTTAGCCCATCTCCATTAATGCGTATCGCCACTTGAGTTGTCGCTTACCAGCATGAGTCTAACCAGTGTCCATCTTGTGCTGGAGAAGCATGGCGTCTCCCACACTGCCTTCTCTCTCACAGCATTCTGTTCTGTCTACTCCACCCACCTAAGGGCTTCCCTATCAAAAGGCCAAGGCAGTTTTCTTTATTCATTAATGGTAATCACAGCACACAGAGGGGACTCCCAAATCATCCCTGAGGACCCTCCTACACCAGGTATTGGCATGAAAACATAGAGGTTGATCAAGAGAATTGGATCAAAGACCCAGACTTAAACAAACAAACACCTATGGATACCTGATTTTTGACAAAGAAGTCAGAAATATACAATGTTAAAAAGAAAGCATCTTGAACAAATGGTGCTGTTCTAACTGGATTTGGCATGTAGAAGAATGCAAATGGTCCATATCTATCACCCTGAACAAAACTGAAGTCCAAGTTGAACAAAGAACTCAACATAAAATCAGACACATTGAACCTGATAGAAGAGAAGGTGAGGAATAACCTTGAATGCATAGGCACAGGAGACAACTTCCTAAACAGAGCACCAATAGCCAAGTCTCTAAGACTGACAATTAATAAATGGGACCTTATGAAACTGAAAATCTTCTGCATAGCAAAGAACACCCTCAAAAGGACAAACCAGCAGCCTATGAAATGAGGAAAGATTCTTTTCCAATTACACATCTGATAGATGATTAATATCCAAAATAGATAAAGAACTCAAGCAACTAAATTTCAAGAAAACAATCCACTTTAAATGGATACAGATCTAAACAGTATTCTCAGTAGAGGAAACTCAAATGGCCAAGAAACAAAGAAATGTTCAACAATCATTAGTCATTTGGGGAATTTGAATTCAAACTACTTTGAGGCTTCGTCTAACACTTTTCAGGATGGGTAAAATCAATAAAGAAAGTGACAACTCATGCTAGTGGGAGTCGAAATCTCTACAGTCACTATAAAAACCAGTGTGGCAGTTCACCAGGAAGACGGAAATTAATCTACCTCAAGATTCAGCTATACTATTTTTGGGCATATACCCAAAGGATGCTCCATTCTACCACAAAGAAGCTTATTGAACCATTTTCATTGCTGTTATAGTTTCATAATTGTCAGAAACTGGAAATAATATAACTGTCCCACAATAGAAAAATGGATAAAGAAATGTTGTACTTACACAATTAGTTGTTAAAAAATTACATCCTCAAATTTGCAGGCAAATGGATGATCTAGGAAAAATAATTTTGAATGAGGTATCCAGGACCCAGAAAGACAAATACGTTATGTATGCACTTTTATGTGGATATCAGCTGTTAAGTCAATGATAACCATAGTGTGTGGGTATAGAGTAAGGGGCTAGAGAGTACAGGCAGATTTCATTTGGAAAGGGCAATAGAACTAAAAATTATGGATGGGTGGGGAGTATAGAATGGGAGAATCAAGTGGAGAGTAGGAAGAGAGGATGTTTAGAGAAGAAATATAATGGAAGACTGCTGAAATGAAGGGAAATCTGAGAGGTAGCATGGGAAAAATACAGCAGAAACTTTATTTCATATATATATATATATATATATATATATATATATATATATATATATATGCAATCTAAATGAAATTGCCAAATAATGACTGCAGTGAAGTCCCAACTGGTCATAATTTGTCACTAAAAGCACCTTCTAGTATCCAGATAAGGTTACATCTAATTGAGTTGTTAGTTGAAAGGGTCCCATGAGAAACCCCAAATAACCCATGCTCTTGCCAAGACAATAGTTTGCTATCCACAAACTGACCACAAGACCGCCTTGCTGAAGTCAGCATCTACAACTCATTGAACATGGAGATGTCAAGATTGTGCCTCCATACAGCCTTCACCCCTATATTCTAGTGTCTTTGGTATAGGAAAGTACTCTGATATTACTAAAAGAGAAAAGTAATATCAACCCAGCCATAAATCCTTTGATCTATAATGATGTCCTTTCTGAAAGTTATGCTAGGCCAATTGTGGCATAAAGCTTGTGGGAGTAACCAATCCATAACTGATAGTACTTAAAGTCCCATGCTACAAGATGAAGCCCATAATAAACACTGCTAAGGTGACCAAGAATCAGAGACCAGATAGCCCAGGGACTTAAGTCAAAAGCAAAATCTACTGGTCTAAAAAATATGTAGTGATAAAATAACTCTTATACTTATAGATCAGCACCTTGTTCAGCCATCATCAGAGAAGCTTCCTCCTGCAGCAGATGGGAACAAATACAGAGACCCACAGCCAGACACTATGCAGAGTACTAGACCTTAGAACTCTCAGCCCTAAATCAAATACCTCCCTAAATCAAATCTCTCCCCTTAGACCTCAGGGAACCTTAAGGAAGAGAAGGTGGGAAGAGTTTATGAGCCAGAAGTGATGGAGAACACCAGGAGAACAAGGCCCTCTAAATCAAAATAAGTAAAGCTCATATGAACTCACAGAGACTAAAGCAGCACGCCTTCACATGTCATCAGGTCCTCCATTGGTATAGTATGGTCTCCAGCTTATTGTTTTTAAGGGGTTTCTGAGTGTGTGAATGAGTGGGTCTCTGATTCTTTTTTTTAATGTAGCCCTGTGTGTCCTGGAATTCACTCTATAGTGAATAGACTGGCCTAGAACTCAGAAATCTGACTATTTCTGCATCTAAATTGCTGGGACTTAAGTCATGTGCCACCATGTCCAGCCTATGATCTCTGATTCTTGTGTTTTCTCTTGGTCTCTTTTCTTTCTGTTGGTTTGCCTTATCCAACTTTGATGTGATAGTTTAGTTTTATGTTATTATATATTATTTTGTAAATCTTGCTGTTATCTTTTGGAAGCCTGTTCTTTTCTAATGAGAGACAAAAAGGGAGTGAATCTGAATAGGAGGGGAGGTAGAGAAAAACTGGAACAGTATGGGGGGACAAAGTTATTAGGATATATTATGTAAGAAAAGAATATATTTTAAATAAAAGAAAAAATAATTTTAATTTTAAAATATTATAAGCCCATCTACCCTCATCTTTGTTTCTTTGTATCCCTTCCTCATAGCATCCTTTCCAATTTCTTTATTTTTTCTTCCTTTCACCCTTCCCCATCACTACTATTTCTGCATTATTGAATCATTAGTTTCCATGAATGAAAACACAACATTTGTCTTCTTGTCTCTGGCTTGGTTTATTCAACACTGAAAGAACACTTTCATCCACGTTGCTGAAACTGATAGATTTTCATCTTCTTAAATGACTGACTAGTATTCCACCGCGGAAACACATTACATTTTCTTCAGTCATTCTTTAGCTGAAGGACATCTGGTTTGAATCACTGTTGTGAAGACTGTCACATTGAACTTGGGTGTACATGTATCCCTTCAGTATAAATATTTCATCTCCCTTGGGTATATATACCCAGTAGTTTTAATTACTGGATTATATATTAATTCTCTCTTAAAATTTCTGAGAAATCTCTATACTGTTTTTCATAATGGTGGTGCAAATCTACTTTATCAACAGAAGTAAACAAATGTTACTACTTTTCAGTTGGTAAACTAGTTGCCTTGCGGGTATGAAGACCTATGTTCAAGTCCCAGAACCCTTGTGAAAAAAATCTAGTGTGGTAGTATGTGAATATAATCATAGAACTGGGTGGAAGATATAAGCAGACACCTGGGGACTGTTGGCCAACCTGGCTGGATGGTGCTGGTGGAATGTCAACTGATTTTTTTCTCTGATTTCTACACATGCCCAGACATACAAGCCTATGCACTACATGTACATGTATATCTGAATCCACTTGAACATTCATGCTTGTAAACATGTGCACCCAGACACACTTTCTCATGCATGTATGCAGGCACACACATATACAATGTTACTTTTTCTGTATCCTTGCCATCATTTTTACTTCTTGAAATTGTGATTTTTATTTGCATTTCCTCAATAATAGAAAAATCAATTTAATAATAGAATAAACAAAATTTAATAATAGAAAAAACAAAAAATGCTTGTTTGTTTGGTTTGTTTTGCCATTTGTAGATATCCTTTTGAATCATGTTTTCTTAGTTCTTTAGCCTGTTTTTAAGCTGATTGTTTTCTTAGAGCTCATCTTCTCAGCTTCATTTTATATTCTGAATTTCAACTCTTTGTCAGATGTAACAGAAATATTTTCTTTCATTCTGGAATCTGCATTTTATCCCATTGATTATTTCTTTGGCAGTGTAGAAATTTCTTAGTTTGAAATAATTCCAATTTTCTATTATTTATATGTGTTGCTTATGTTTGGGGATTCTTCTATAAAACATTGTTGCTTATACCAGTATCTTGAAGTATTTCCTTTAGGTTTATTCTAACCATTTCATTTGTTTCTGCTTGCACATCTACTTCCTTCTCTTGGACAAGATTTATTTTAGTTCTTAAGATGAAACAAAAATAGGATCATTGAAAAGAAATAGACACTTAAAGTCTCTCTTCTCATGCCCTACTACCTATTTTTTAATACTTCTACCCTTATGAATACAACTCCTGCCTCTAGGCTCTTTCATTTTCTGTTTGATATATGTTGTATACCAGCTTCCTCTGACATAAATCTTTCTTCTCAGAGAGAACCTCTTTAAGACACAGGGTGTTCTAATAGGAGGTGAAACATTTTATCCTGTAGGAAGCTCATTAAGCTCTGGAATTAAGCCACTCATTAGCTTCAGGAAGTCCATGAAACAGACCAGATTCACTAGATCCCTCCCTCCCCAAGCATATATAAGCAGTAAGGACTGAAAAGAGACATTTTCAGAGAAGTCAAACTTACTGGAAGAGGCATAGACCAGCTGAGCTGTCTGGAAGCAACACTTTCTAACCTGCTGTTCTGTCTACAAATCTGCCATGGGTGTCACGTTTCCAGCTTTCAGTAGTAGTCACTCATGCACGGGATAGAACTAACTATCTTTGAGTCATTTCTGCTTCAGTAACTCCAATAAAATCCATTGCTTTGCCAAGTTGAACTTTGGTAATATCATTACTTGAATTTGTCCTCACTTCCCCATCTGAGCTGAAAACACAGACATTTCTTCATGTCTCCCCAGGAACACAATCACAAAATACCTTAGAATTTCTAAAAATATGCTATTCACAAATGTACTGTTTTACTGTCTAATACTTTCTTGATATGAACCACACGATATCCAAAATAGACTCTTTTTATTCTTGTGATCTCAGTACCTAGGATGATGTGCATCACATGCTAAAGACTTCATAAACATTTGCTAAGTCACTTTGATTTTTTTCTCTTAAATTGTTTTTATTAAATATACAATAATTTATTATTTAGAGACTTGAGAAATTATGAGTAAAATCTATCAAGAAAAATTCAGAATATTAATTCAACACATCCATTACAAAATGTCAGTGTGTTTTACCTTGCTGTGGGTTAAGCTTTAATGTGGTATTTCCCTTTTATGCATCAATTTACTTAATTTTTGAATTTTAATAGACTTGAATAAATGACAGCAAGATAAAATTAATAGATAAATAGCTTTCTACTAACAAGAACCTATCAACTTGATCAAAACAAATGACTAAATCTTGCCATGGATCTAATGGCTTATACTGTTCAATACATTTTTCATCAGAAATAACACTCAATCATACACTTTACTGTTTCCCATAGTTTTTGCTTATAACTGTATGAAAGGTTATTTTCTTCTAATGTATATACCATGATACTGAAGTATTTGTTAAATTTGTTTCAGGTGTGTAATTGGAGTATAAATAGAAAAATTTAATTGGCTGAAAACCACAGTTTATTAGTCAGGGTTCTTTAGAGTCACAGAACTTATGAACTAAATCTCTTTCTCCATCTATCTATCTGTTTTTCTGTCTGTCTATGTGTGTGTGCACATAGGGATTATGTCTGTAATGCAGCAGATCCTTTACAGCATCTCTATCTGATATTGTACCTTGTGATTAAAGTTAAGGGGGAAAGACAACAATCTAGTACAATAAGTACGACAAAGGTCACATATTCATCAGGAATGAAGGTATAGGTCACTTCTCTAGGAAAAGACCCAAGACCATGTGAAGTGCTTGCAGAGGGTGAAAGTAGAGGATGGCAGTTCTAAATACCATCTAAGGCCACATGACCATTGCAGAAATGAGACTTTTAACTGACATGAGTGCTTCTGTTGTATTTTGTTGACAATGCATTTGTACAATTAATGTTCTTTTAATTTTCTTATCATATGTTGCAATATCAATTGAGAGTATATCTGTGGTTATTAGAAATAATTTTGAAATAATAGAAAGATGTCCTCTAAGGGTCATTTCCACTATTCTAAATATATAATGCATTTGCAATTGTATGTGGTATACTTATATTTAGGCATGATTCCAACCTGGTTATTGATTTTATTTGGAGATTAATAAGGTGATATAATTGTATGCCAAGTTAAGAAGTGATCAATTATGATAGCTGTTCTTGGTTGTTAACTTTGCTATATCTATAATGAACTATAGTTCAGAAATGGAGAACACAGTTGTGATCTGGACCTTAAGGCAAGAAGACAACATGCTAAGTTACTGAAGATGAATGACTCCTGCCTTTAATTGAGACCTTGAGGCTGGAAGGCATATATTTAATCTGGAACAAACCTTCTGCTGGAAGAAATTTGGGGTGTTATTTCTCTCTATACTTTCAGTTACCACATCAGCACATGTACTTTAGTGTCACTGACATCTACTTCTTCGGGATTCCAGCATATACAATAAAAAGCTGAGACACCCAGTCTTGTGGGACTGAGTACTAGATCTTAGACTTTCCAGTCAGCGACAGCAATTGTTGGACTGCAGCCTATAAATAATCCAATAAATCCCTATATGCACACCCACATAGGCAGACAGTTAAGTCACTTTGAAAAGGAGAGGATGCACCACCAGGACCAACTTATTCTATTTTATTTTCCTGTAGTCTATATCATTGCCTACTGACCATGCCCTTCACCCCTGAGCCAGCTCCCAAGTCCAGAAGTGGAATGAAGGAATTAAGGATCATCTATGGAATGCTTTTGTTTTCTGGAAATGACAATCATCAATTTTCTTTGTTATTTTTTTTCTTTGTTTTCTTTTATTTGTTTGCTGTTATTCTCTGAAGTCAGTTCAGAAGTAAATAAATAAATAAGTGGCCTGGAAAAAAAAGAAAAGGAGAGGATGATTAAGTATTGAGAGTCAAACATCAGACTTACAGAGAAAAAAGAATAACAAATAAGTCATGTTAGCTCATTTTTTAGCACCACCAAAAAAAATTGTGTTTACTCATTACTTAGAATCCTCATGAACACTACAAAGTGTATGTTTCTATGTTCTCCATTTTCAGCTTGTAGGAGCTATGTCATGAAAATCTTAAGTGGCTGTTGAAGTCCTAACACCTGGTCAAAGGGGAAAAAAATAGTATTAGAGATATGGACCTACGTAGTCGAAATATGCACATAGCACACTTATAATATCTGCCTTCATTGGTTGCACAGCAACACAGGCAAACAGACCTTATTTTCAAAGTAAAATTTCCATTTATATACATTCTCCATCCAGAGTTACCCT